>OZ005653.1:119627758-119817758 GCA_963930645.1 Salticus scenicus
CAATTAGACGACAGATTTTACTTGAGCACAATAAGTATGTGATCCTACAGGAACCAATGCAAAATTCAACACTTCCCAAAAACTCAGAAATTAAAACTTATCTCCTTGAGCCCTGCCCTAAAAATGAATAAGCAGTTAACATCAGAGCCAAAGGAATCAAAACCATCGACACGTATTTAAATGAAGACTGCATATTCGCCTTCACTCATGGATCTTCAGACGAGACTCTGGGAAATGTAGTGGCTGGCGTAAATTTCATCTTTTCGTAAGGGAAAAGAACAGAACAATTCAAAGTTGAAGCAGGTAAAATATCCTCAAACTTCACCTGCGAGCTTCTTGCTATCCAAAATGCTTTGAACGAATATTTTAAACTTGAAGAAACAGAGAAGGCAAATGGACTTGTCATCTTCAACAACTCCAAAGCTGCCCTCCAGGCAATTCAAAAAGATAACTCGGGACTCGTGCTGAACATACACAACATATTGCAAAGAATCTACAGCTTAAATAAAAACGTATCATGCAATGGGTGCCAGCACATGTTGGAATTGATGAAAATGAGACCGCGGATGCCTTAGCGAAAGAGGCAAGAAAGTTCAACAATGATAAACCACCCTATGTTGTAACGTTTAATGATATTAATGCAGTGGCAAACTAAAGACAAGGATAAGGGAGTGAAACTTAAACATCAAATCTGTGAACTAGACACAAGCAGGACTCTGGCGAACACCCTTACCAGACTCAGAACACGCCACCTGAGAGGGATGAAAATCCAAAAAGATGGAACTACAAAGTACCTGCATCGCAGAAACCATGGCCCTGACACAGAACTGTCGCCTGAACATCTCTTCTCCTGTCATGCCATCTTGACCACTTTGCAACAGATTAGTGATTGTCCAGAAGGATATCTCTACTCGGACATTTGCCTTGATATAGCTGAAGCCGTGTTTAAAACATTCGTTCCTATATAGTGTTCTATTTTTTTTTCTCTCCATGTCCATAACACGACATCCAACCAATTAAAAGTATTTACTTTTATGTCGAAAAAAAATTTTTTGCCAACAATTAAATTATGGCTAATATTTAAATGGCTAATTTTAAAGCTATTAGGAGGTTATTATTTTCATACTTTAATTAATTAAAAGAAAACTAATAAAAAATTCGAAAATCGGGCTTCGGGGTATTGAGCTGTCATCGTGTTCTGAGCTATTCTAAAAGTTTCAAATGTCTAGATAGTCGGGAAGTTAGTTAAAAATCAATTGCAAGATTTGTACTGGGCAAACAAACAAACAAACAAGAAAGCGAGTTAATAAAATTTGGTAATAACCGAACAAGATCAAAAAAGAAGTGGAGCAAAATAATTTGAACTGGAAAATGCTTAAAACTTGAACTCCATTATCAGGGGAAATACAATCTTTCGCAAGAGAGATAACGAAAGATAACAACATAAAGCAAAATTTTTGAAACTGTATGAATTTTTAAGCTTAAAAATGCAGTGTATGTCATTATCTAGCGAGAATATCCAACATTTATAAGGATATGTGGAAATCATTTGAACAAATCATAGATTTATTATATCAGAAAATCAAAAAAGGAAAAAAAAAAAAAATAATTCATCCACATGTTTTGCAAACGCCATATTCATACAAAACAAGTTGCCAACAGCACTTTACCAAAGTAAGTAGAAAAAATGAGTATGAGGATAATCACAATTGAACTATCGAAAAGAACATCAAGGTGAATCAAAAATTATTAAAATTAGGTGAATTAGGTGAAGAACTTGCAAAACTTGCCATGAAATGAATTTAATTTAATATAGCAAATTCCCTTTATCAATTTATTTACCTTTTCAGTTTTGTGAAGAGAGAGGTACGTCATCTCTCGGGAAAAATTATGAACACTGTAAGACAAAACATGTGAATTGTTAAAAAATGTTGGTAATAAATTAAATTTTGCTTTGAATATAGCAAAAACAAAAAAAAATAATTAAAATAATGTACATGACTAACAAATGTACATGCGTGTATGTTCAAATAAATATTTTTTTCTTTGTATATAGGTGTAAAGTAATTGTTTTTAATGTAAAATTTCTCTAAAAGTATTTGATTATAGTACCGATGTCGACTACCGATGTCGACCAAAACGGAACAAAAAGAGCTGAAATTTGTTTCTAGTTATGCGATTCTACCAAAAAAAAAATTTTTTTTTGATAACAACAATAATTTTCGAATTTTAGTAAACTTCAAATATTTTTATTTTTTTAATCAAGTGAACTGCAATAATCCATACGATATCCTAATAAATAAATATTTAAAACTTGCTCTCATGAACTAAACTCACTTCCTTCATAAATGTCTGTTTTGTTCTTAGTTTTTGTAGAATGAACCTTTGCTGTGAAATATTCAAATTGAAATCATTAAAACCGAACTACTTTCGAGCGAATAAAAGAAAACGTTAAGATTCTTGACAAATGACAAATATACCGTTTCGTCAACCATGCTTCGACCAAAACTAATTTGATTGTAACTGCCATCACTCATCGGTCATGGTCAATGAGTTTTGTCTCAGAACAAAAAGTCCAATAAAACAAACTGTGAAAAGGCAATTTCTTTTTCCGACGTTATAATTACTTTTGTCTGAATTGTGGTCGAAAAGCTCAGTAATACAAAAAGTAATAAATCAGTTTTTTTTTTTTTTTTTTTTTTTTTTGTTTTTTATAGGGCAATAAAATAAAAATTAGACAGAAAGAGTGGGATTTTTTTTCTTTTTCCTGTAGTTCTAAGTACACCGAAGTCTAAAATTCGTCACTTCCTATCGTCCGAAAAGACTAAAATTTTGCATACAAGCATACATGTATAACACCGATCACAATTCATGCTCAAGTAGTAACGGAATTAGGGCGGAAGGTCTGAGGGTTCTGGACTCCTAAATCCAGTTCAAAATTTGCTTCGAATTCTTACCCACTTCCTATCGTCCGATTGAGCTGAAATTCTGCATGTATATGAAATTCTGTTGTCAAAATTTAGGAAATTTATTTTATTCTTGCTTCCATGTTGTTTTCTCTGTAAACTATAAATGAATTAAATTAAATTGATTTTATTACATCGTTTATGAAAAGAATTTGATTCAATTGGATAGCTGATAAGTTTTAAAAGGTTTAAATAAGTTTTGTTTACATTATAGAAAAACGTTTTTATCTTGAATAAAGTTAATGTAATTTTTACATGGAAGTAATTATGGATATAAATTAAATTAAATTAAAGTAAATGTGAAATATTGCCACTTACTGTTTATTCTGAAAGATATACTTTTGTTTTTTGTATAACATCTGGAAATTTAAACGATGTTTATCATCGGCATTTTTGTTCACGCGTTCTTTCAGCGATTGCTAAATTAAACTAATAAGTTTAGTTAAAGTTCAATAGATGGCGTCGTGATTATTTCCGAAAGGAAAAATGCAAATTAAGTGTGACGTTACTTGAAATCGCTACTTATTGGATGCATGTTAGAATCCTTTGAATAGTATATAAGAGCTAACTTCATTGCATTCGGCGGTCAGTTTTTAGTTTGCTGCATTAGCGATAGCTCTGTTTGCTAGTCGTAATGAAGGTGTTATATTAAGTTTAAACATGAAAGTTGTTTTATTAAATTATTTTTCCTTCATTTAAAATAATTTCTTCAGATATAAGTAATTAAAATACAATGTGGCTTTAGTTTTCAAGTTTGTTTACCTTTTCCTTCCGTTTCCCTTCCGTGTAGTGTTGCCGTTCATTATAAAAGTTTGAACCATGGAGTCAGGTATTTGTGTCTGTTGTTCGTTGGCCTTTAGGGTTAACGTCGTATGCCTGCCATGTTCTTTGAGAAATGTTGTTTGTTAACTTTAAGAGTTGACATCGTTTTTTTTTACATTTATATAAGATTTAAGATTAATTATTTTTGAATATAAAGTTTTAAATTGAGTTAGTGCTGGACGCTAATTTTTATCACTTGCCTGAGATGAATTTAAATGATTGTTTCAACTTTTATTAAATATTTCAATTGTTAAGTTTTTAATTTTTCTTGTTAAGTTTGTTCAATAAAATTGTTAGTTTGTTTTATAATGACTTTGTCATTCTTTTGAACTGCCTTATACACATTAACTTAAGTCTTTGAGCTAACTAATGGAGTTGTTTCCACTGCATGATATTATGCTTTGCTAAATGTTAAATTAAGCCATATTGGCGACAACATAGGTTATGGGCTACTTGGTATAGTATTACAACAGCCCATTGGTTGGTATTTTTTTGAAAGTTAATTTTTTTTGGCAGTTCTATTTTTTTTGAGGATGGCAGTCAATATTTTACCTAGTATTGAAAAATTAGGAACAAACAACTATCATACTTGGAAAAAGGATATTCGTTTTGTGTTAATTGAGAAAAATTGTTGGAATATAGTGAATGGGAGTGAAACACTACCGGAGGAGAAGGACGGAGCGGTAACAGGGAAAGGTCACATAAATGACTTTAAGCAGAGAGCTAGGGTAGCACTTTCAACTATTTATTTAAATGTGTCTCCACAGTACAGATGTTTGATAGACAGTTGTGAGTGTCCTGTTGCGGCCTGGAAAATTTTAAAGCAAAATTTCATTAGCGATTCAAGAGCGCAACACATGCAGCTTGTAAATGAGCTGTTCCATTGTGTAATGAAGCCTGGTGAGGGCATAAATATATATGCATCAAGAATCTCCAAAATTGCTGACGAGTTGAAGGAGTCTGGACATGAGATGGAAGATATATATCTTTGCTTCCAGCTGCTGAGGAATGTTCCTGACAAATTTGAGTCTGCCACCCAGTACATCTTGCGATGGTCTGAAAATTTTGAGTTCAAGAAAATAGTCGTGGAGCTAGTAGCTGAAGAAACGAGGCTGAAACTCAGGGATGCAGATCGAGGAGCCAATAGAGTCGAAGTCCAGAATGTTCACCATCAGCAAAATGGTAAGAAATCATTTCCTAAATCTATCACCTGCCATCGCTGTGGTCGTCGGGGACACATTAAAAGAAACTGTTTTGTTAATTTAAATAAACAGGACAATAGTACTTCTGAGAACTCTAAATTTAATAATAGTAAATCTAATGTTAAAAGAGCTAACTCTGTCATCCGTAACAAATCTAAACAAAATTCCCCCATGCCTTATATTGCTCAATCTTGCATAAGTAATTCTGATGATGAGTGCTGTTGGGCTTTCGATACCGCGGCCTCTCATCACTTTTGCAAGAATTTAGACTATTTTTCTGAATATAATCCTATTGAAGGTGAAAGTTTATTTGTTGCCGTTGACGGTGTTAGTTTTCCAATTATTGGTAAAGGTTCTGTTCATCTAATTTTTGATAATAATTCTTGTATTTTGCAAAATGTTTTATATTCCCCCAGACTAAGAAAAAATTTAATATCTGGTCCAAAAATGGACATTAATGGTGCCAGTTTCTCTGGTAGGGGAGGAAAAATTGATGTTATTGGTAGAGACAACGTAAGAATCTTTTCTGCTGTGCTTGACAATGGTATTTACAATGTTTACCCTAAAGTTTATAAAAATGTTGATTTTAAAGATAATGGGGGGCACGTTTCAACTATTACTTCAACTGTTAATGTACCCAGTAATAAAAGTATTGAATTTTGGCATGGCCGTTTTGGACATGTTAGTCCAGAACTTATAGTTCATACTAGCAAATGTAATGGGGTAAAAGGTTTACCAAAGTTGAAACGTGGAAATTTTTTTTGTGAACCTTGTCGTCTAAGCAAGCAGAAAAGGATTTCTTTTAAATTAAATGAGAACTTTCAATGTAAATCTCCTTTAGAGAGAATTTTTATGGATGTCTGGGGACCGATAAAAATTTCTGGTAACAATGGGGAGAGGTTTTTTCTATCTATTATAGACATGTTCTCAAGAAAAACTGCTTTATATCCTATGTCTGAAAAATCGCAAGTGTTTTCCATTTTTGAAAAACACATAGCTAGAGCTGAAAGGCAGTTAGGAAAGAAGCTTAAGTTTTTGAGAACAGACAATGGTTCTGAGTTTGTTAATGAGTTTTCGAAATTATTGTGAAAAGAATGGTGTCACACATGAATTAACCAATACCTTCTCTCCTGAGCAGAATGGTTTGTGTGAACGCGTAAATCAAACTGTCTTAAATTGTGCCAGAGCCATATTAATAGATAGTGGACTGCCCCTCACTTTTTGGCCAGAGGCTATACTTTATTTTGCATATACATGGAACAGAGTAATACATAAAGGTCAAAGTAAAACCCCCCTTGAATTGTATAGTGGACACAAACCATCAGTTAGGCACCTTAAGCCGTTTGGGTTGATCACATATGTAGGTATCCCTAAACAGAAGCGGTCTCATAAGCTTGACCCTAAAGCTCAAAAAGGTGTTCTTGTAGGTTATGCGTTGCGAACCAAAGGTTACAGAGTCTGGTTAGAGGAGGAAAATAGAATTATAGAAACTTTGAATGTTACGTTTGGTAATTCCCTCTTCAGCAAAAACAGTGGAGCAGTGCTGGGCACCTCTTCAATTGATTTGGATATGTTCGGGGATAATCCAGTAGATCGTTCTGGATCCGATCCTGTTGATGTAATCCTCCAGGACAGATCTGATGAAGTTGTTGAGGATGACCCAATAGCAAGTCCTGTTGATCCTGAACCAGATGTTGTATGGGTTCGTAAACCTGTCCCAAGGCCCACAGGAAAACGTGTGGATATTTACTATTATCCTGAGGGGTCAAGTACAAGGCTGAGGTCAATGAATGATGTCCAAAAATATTGTTCAAATCATAATTTAAATTTTGTGCCGGAACTTTTTGACTTTTCTGGTAATAATCTTTTTGAAGGGGTGGTAAAACAAGAACCTGTTACTTCTGTTTCACAGACTGAATGTAAGAAACTTATCTGACTAGATTTAACTGTTCCAAAAACTTTTAATCAAGCCTTAAAATCTGAACAATATCTAAACTGGAAAACAGCTATGGATGAAGAAATTGACAGCATGCGTAGTCGCAAAGTCTGGCACCTGGTTGAGTTACCTAAAGGCAAAACCCCATTGGGAAACAGATGGGTTTTTGCAGTAAAACGAGATGAGCATGGAAACATTGCTCGTTTCAAAGCAAGATTAGTTGCCCAAGGGTTTAATCAGGTGAAAGGCGACACGTTTGATGAAACATTTTCTCCAGTTGTTAATTTTTCAGTTGTTCGATTTTTCTTTTCTCTTTTGGTGTCCCATTTAAATTGGTTTAATTCCCAGTGTGATGTGAAATGAGTTTATTTGTATGCTCCCTTAGATGAAGAGATATACATGTATCAACCACCTGGGTATGTTGTCAAGGGCAAGGAACATCTTGTATGTAAACTTGACCGAGCATTGTATGGGTTACATCAAAGTGGACGTTTATGGTTTTATGAGTTAAATCGTGTTCTTTTAGATTTGGGTTTTGAAAAAATTAATTGGTGCAATTGCACATACAGATTTAAAGATTTTATCGTTCTACTTGTTTATGTAGACGATATTGTAGTTTTTGGTAAAACTCAATCACAAATTGACAATGTGATTAGTTTATTGGGACAGAAATTTGATTTGAAAGTTTTAGGAAAGACAAAGAAACTATTGGGAGTGGAATTTGAGTACAATAATGGAGACGTCCATTTGTCCCAGTGTACCTATATAGAAGAGATTTGCGAAAGATTCAAATCTTTTCATATCCCTGTTTCTTCTCTTCCAATTGTCAAAGGCTTGAAATATTCAAAAAAGGACTGTCCGACAAATCAACTTGAAATTGATGAAGCATCCAGGTACCCATATAGGAGTTTGCTAGGTTGCTTATCTTTCGTTGCTGGTCGTACACGTCCTGATATTGCTTATGCCACAAATATTTTTAGCCAATTTCAGAGCTGTCCTGGTCTAACTCATTGGAATGGTTTGGTCAGATTATTAGGATATGTTTCTTACACTAAATATTATAAACTTAATTTAAAATGTAATAAACCAGATTTAATAGCTTTTTCAGATGCAGATTTTGCAATGAACCGTGATGATTTTGTGTCAATGGGAGGGCAAATAGTTTTTTTGGATGATAGTCCTATTTCATGGAGGACGTTTAAGGAGAGGGGTGTAAGTTTATCCACCATGGAGAGTGAATTTATCTCCATGTGTGAAGGTGTAAAGGAATTAAAGTGGTTTGACCATATACTGGAAGATAGCTACAAATTTAATTTAATTTCTGGTAAACATAACTCTCCTGTTCTATATGCTGACAATCAATCCGCTATAGATTTTACAAAATCTCCCATTGAAAATAACAGGTCAAAACATATAAATGTTAAATTGTTTTTCATTAGGGAATGGCTTTTCGAGGGGCAGTTCAGTCTTAAATATATTCGTAGTAAATTAAATTTGGCAGATCCTTTTACAAAATCGTTAACTAAATCTGATTTATCAAAATTTATTAATAAAGTTTTCTTAAAGTAAATATAAATTTTTTTTTGGAACTATGTTTTTCTATAAAGTTTTTTTTTGGAGCTATGTCTCATATAAATTTTTGGGAACTATGTTTCTCTATAAAGTGTTTTTGGAGCTGTGTCTCCTATAAAGTTTAAATATAAATTTTTTTTATGGAAGTGTTTCCATAAGTTTGTTTGAAAACTGTTTTGCACATGATTCAGGGTTTTCATGTTCCCATTGAAATTGTAATGTATAATATAAGTTCAATTAGTTTTTATTCCTTAGTTGGGATATGTGAGACACGGCGCCGTGCGAATAATCTTTGTATTATGTGAATGTTTTTCATACTTCATGTTCTTCATATTTATGGTTTGAACTCATCTTAATGTGTTAATGTTTTTTTTTACAATGGGGATATGGAAATTTTGTATATAAATTGTGTTTAATGTTTTCCTATTCTTTTCCTATTCTAGTAGATTGATTAATGGAGAACTGTTTGTGGAAAAATGCTTTGTATTTGGAAGAGCAACATATGAACTGAAGCTGACCAACAACAAAATGTTTCTAAAATTTTTTTTCGGTAGAAGTTTTACTGTGTGTTTTTTTTCTTTATTGTTGAACTTATTGAACTTATATGTAAAAATTTCAGGCAACTGATTTTTTTTTTTTTTTTTTAAGAAAACCAACATGGTGGGGGGCATTGTTGTCAAAATTTAGGAAATTTATTTTATTCTTGCTTCCATGTTGTTTTCTCTGTAAACTATAAATGAATTAAATTAAATTGATTTTATTACATCGTTTATGAAAAGAATTTGATTCAATTGGATAGCTGATAAGTTTTAAAAGGTTTAAATAAGTTTTGTTTACATTATAGAAAAACGTTTTTATCTTGAATAAAGTTAATGTAATTTTTACATGGAAGTAATTATGGATATAAATTAAATTAAATTAAAGTAAATGTGAAATATTGCCACTTACTGTTTATTCTGAAAGATATACTTTTGTTTTTTGTATAACATCTGGAAATTTAAACGATGTTTATCATCGGCATTTTTGTTCACGCGTTCTTTCAGCGATTGCTAAATTAAACTAATAAGTTTAGTTAAAGTTCAATAGATGGCGTCGTGATTATTTCCGAAAGGAAAAATGCAAATTAAGTGTGACGTTACTTGAAATCGCTACTTATTGGATGCATGTTAGAATCCTTTGAATAGTATATAAGAGCTAACTTCATTGCATTCGGCGGTCAGTTTTTAGTTTGCTGCATTAGCGATAGCTCTGTTTGCTAGTCGTAATGAAGGTGTTATATTAAGTTTAAACATGAAAGTTGTTTTATTAAATTATTTTTCCTTCATTTAAAATAATTTCTTCAGATATAAGTAATTAAAATACAATGTGGCTTTAGTTTTCAAGTTTGTTTACCTTTTCCTCCCGTTTCCCTTCCATGTAGTGTTGCCGTTCATTATAAAAGTTTGAACCATGGAGTCAGGTATTTGTGTCTGTTGTTCGTTGGCCTTTAGGGTTAACGTCGTATGCCTGCCATGTTCTTTGAGAAATGTTGTTTGTTAACTTTAAGAGTTGACATCGTTTTTTTTTTTACATTTATATAAGATTTAAGATTAATTATTTTTGAATATAAAGTTTTAAATTGAGTTAGTGCTGGACGCTAATTTTTATCACTTGCCTGAGATGAATTTAAATGATTGTTTCAACTTTTATTAAATATTTCAATTGTTAAGTTTTTAATTTTTCTTGTTAAGTTTGTTCAATAAAATTGTTAGTTTGTTTTATAATGACTTTGTCATTCTTTTGAACTGCCTTATACACATTAACTTAAGTCTTTGAGCTAACTAATGGAGTTGTTTCCACTGCATGATATTATGCTTTGCTAAATGTTAAATTAAGCCATATTGGCGACAACAATTTCCGACAACAATACATGCTTAAGTGCTAACGCAGTTGGGGGAGAAACAGATGTTTGAAAAATTTTTCGATTTTTAATACGCTTCCTATCCTCCAAATGAGTTGAACTTTTGCATTAATTAGTATATTATCGACATCTATTGTATTGAAGTATTTAGGATATTTTGAGGTAAAAGCGTTTCTTTAATTTATTATTATTATTATTTGTGTATTATTATATAATTAAAGCAAAGCAATTATAGAAAGTATTGGAAAGTTATATTTGAATAAGGATAGCGCAAATGCTGTCAACATACCCAAAATACGTCTTATTCAAGAGTGTCTAAACGCGAAATGTAATTATTTCCATTTCTTCTTCTTATGTCATTATACTTCTCACAAAACAAGCTGGATCTTTTAAAAATATAGTTACAATGAGTTTATTAAATTTTATTCATGAACAAAAATACCACATGATTCAAATTGCTACTGTAGATTCCAAAAATTGGCATGATTTTATAATAGCCACAGTTTATAATGATAATCAGTGAAACTTCAAATTTTCATTTGAAAAATTTTTACATTTATTCAAAAAGGGACATACACTGTTAAAAATTTTATCAGAAAACTACAAAAAATTATTTATTTTAAGTGTTACGTAAAATTACAGCAAAAAGTAATTGGAGATGTTAAAGAAATATATATATACAGTCGAACCTCCTTAACGTGAATCTGAAGGGAAAAAAAATTGTTCAGGTTATCATTAATTCATGTTATCAGTAATTAATCTTCATATAACTGAACTAATTTTTGTTTTGACGGGGATTGTGGAAACAGCACATGTTAAAAGTAATTCACATTAAGCGTGTTCACGTTAACGAGGTTCGACTGTATGTATTAATGGCTAATGACATTTTAATTAAGTATTGGCCAATGTGTATTAGTGATTTACAATAATTTTTCTGAAATACATATATTTATTTTTAATTTCTATCGAGAAATAAAACATTTTTTAAAAATCTGGTATGCAACAACCACACAGTTTCCATTACTTACTATTACACATATTATAACCACCTTTCGGAGATAATGTGGTCAGAATTGGAAGACATAAAATTGACTTAACAAATCAGACTTAATTGGTGAGGATGACCCTCGACCCTTTCTAATGTACATTATTTAACAAGTAGTTTTGACACACGTTTTTTCATACTTTTAATTTGACAATACAGGATAAAATTTTGTATAAATGTACACAATGAGAATTATTTTTAATCAATAATTGTAAAATTAAAACTAGTACGTTGTCATTGTGGCCATCACAAAACGTTCTTCTATATTTTCCTATACAAATCCACGGAGTTCAAATTATTTGTTTTTGTTTTTTTAATCCATTACGAATGCACACGGTTTTCATCTCAAAGAGGTATTACACAAAATATCAAACGGAAGTGAATTTTTACAGTGCAGATAACATCCTTCCCATTTTCGAAGGAAAATTGCAGTATAGCAGAACCACCTATCGGCGTATTTGCACCCAATTTAATCAGTATAATGTCTCATAATAGCCTTTTCATAATCAAGTTTTGTTTAATTACATGCAGTAGAACCTTAGATATAGCCTTCCCTTAAATTGTGAAAATCGTTATATAGCAGCACTACCTTTTAAGAGATTGACACAAAAAGTTGACATAAACTAATTTATGTCAAGGTGCATATACATTAAAATTTACATGCATTCTTTGCAGTAGTTCCTGAGATATAGTCTTCCCATAAATTGCGAAAATCGCTGTATAGCAGCGCCCCCTGTTGAGAGATTCTCACCAAAAGTTGGCATAAACAAATTTGTGTCAAGTTGCATATACATATAAATTTATATGAAATTTCATGCAGTAATTCTTGAGGTATAGCCTTCGCTGGGATTGCGGAAATCGCAGCACTACCTGTTGAGAGATTGGCACTAAAAAGTTGCCAGACACTAATTTATGTGAAGGTGCATCAGCATATATATTTATATTAAATTCTATGTAGTGTTTCCTAAGATAGAGTCGCCACACACACACATACGCAGACAGACAGATTTTTTTTTTTTTTTTTTTTTTTTTTTTAGTTAAATCATGTTCTGGAGCTTTCAAAACGTGTAAACCCACTGAAAACCGGAAATCTAAAAGTTTTACGAAACAATACTTTCTCCCATTGAATATAGAAGAAAGTAAAATTATATATTTATAATAATAATAGTTAATAAGAGAAAAACTAGTATGTTGGGGCCACCATAGGCCTTTCTTCTATATTTTCCTAAACAACTTCACACAGTATAAATAATTTACTAAAATTATTATTTATTAAAATTATCTACCATGATGAATACAGACGATTTTCGCCTTAGAGGAAACTAACACTAAATATCCAAAGAAAAGCAATTTTATTCTCTATAAATAACATCTTAAAAAATGCGTTTAATAATGATTATCTCACATATAAAGTTTCGTATAGTTATCAAAGTAACTGAGATATAATCTTCCCATTCTCGGGGAAAATTGCAGAATATTAGAGCCATATGTCTCATAACAGCCTTTTCACATATCAAGTTTTGTTTGAACGTACGCAATACATCCTGAGATTATAACCTTCGTTTAAACTACATAAATCGCTGTAGCAGTGCCACCTGTTCAACGAGTGGCACCAAGAGTTGCTAGGCACTAATTTTTGCAAAGTGCATCTACATGTAAATTTGTATACAATTCTGTACAGTAGTTTCTGAGATATAGTCTTCATTTCAGTGGAAAGCGTCCATGGAAGCGATGGAAGCAGCGCTTTCCCTATTTGAGATTTTTAAAAAGTAATCAAGTAACGTCGCCTCGTCGAAAGACTGAATTGATTCTTCCTCTGCTTTTGGAAGCGCTTTGCTTCGGCACTTCCATAGTTTTCTGAACCACGCCTCGCCCCTCCTTCCCTTAATTTAAGGAAACCGCTGTATAGCAGCGCCGCCTGTTGAACGATTTACACCAAAAAATGATAGGCGCTAATTGCGATGTAGGTAAATGTACATATAAATTTATATGCGATTCCGTTCTGTAATTCCTGAAATATAGCATTCTTTCAAATTGTGAAAATCGCCGCTGTGCAGCAGCACCACCTGTTCAGTGATTAACACCAAAAGTTAATAGGCACGAATTTAGATCAAGGTCCATCTACCATATACTTTTACATGCAATTATGTGCGATAGTTCGTAAGATACAGTCGCCACAAGATTTGTGTCACACATGCTCACTGACAGACATTTTCTAAAAATGGTCATATCGAGTTCTGGGTCTCTCAAAACGTGTAAACTTGTCGAAAATCAGAAATCAAAATTTTTTTCAAATACAGTACTTTCTTCCTTGAATACAGAAGAAAGTAAAAATTGTATATGTAGAAGCATCCCTTCTCTCCCACTAGGGGTGTAAATTTTCATCATGAGTATTTTTCAAAAAAAAAAAAAAAAGAACCCAGAAATCCCTCTATAAAACGTAACTTGAAACAAAGTTTTCGATTTTCTTTTCCATTAAAAAATAAATAAATAAATAAATAAAATAAAATAAAAATATGTAAAGTTATCGACTTTTTTTCAATTTTTAAAAAAATAAAAAAATAAATTAAAAATGTTTTTTCTTTCTCTTACCCAAATATATGGTAAAGGTAGGTTTTTTTTTTTTTGTGGGGGGGAGGGAAGGGGCTAAAATATTTTTAATTGAGTTTTTCTTATATTTACATATTTTGAGGTTGGTTCCCCTGAATCCGAAAATTATATTTTTAGCGTTTGGTCTATCGGTCTGTCTGTGTGTGTGCCTGTTATCATTATACTTCAAGGGCAAATAGGAGTAGGAAGTCCTAATTTGGTATCTACATCTGTATCATATAATACTCTTACACTAGACTTTTCGTTGAGATCTATCAAATGATTCGTGTACAGGGCCATCCGAGAGAATTCAAATACTTTACGTTTACAAGCAAAATTTCTCTTAAGTACAGTGTAATATCTGAAGGCTTCCCTAAAGAAATGGAATTTATATATATATATATATATATATATATATATATATATATATATATTGCTGGAAGTGTATTTTATTTTGTATTATGTGTTTTTCATATAACACTAAATTTAGGTATACAAGCTGATGTGTATATAATTTATAGATAATGTGTAGGACTACCCAAAATTAAGTATGTCGACGAACGCTGCTCAGGAAGGAAAATTAATTTCCCATACCCACACTGTAAAGGAAGTGTTTCTAAAGTTTAATTTTCCACTCTGATTTTTGTATAATACGCAAGCGAAGTGATGACGTCACTTGCCGTTCGTGGATGCAAGAAAAATATTTCCTATGTTAAAAGCCCATTGGATTTTTTGTAAAAAAATTATTAAAAATCGAGGAAAATTATTTCCCGATTTTAATCCCCATATTTAAGTATAGATATAGTTATCATGTGCATGCGTTAGATTAAGTTGTTTTTGTTGTAAAATTGATAAAATTTGAATTTTAAATTTCAAAACTCTAGAAAGAAAAATGGCAAACTTCCGTATTCGATTGAAAACAAAAGCATTTCATTTTAAAGGATGATATTTACACGATAAATATCCAACTAATATACTATTTAAAAGGAAAATGATAAATATTCTATCATAATTTGAAGTCAAATTTGTTTTCAAATGGCTAAATAAAGTATCTGATATAAGATATACTAATATGTTGCAGTGGAATAGATTTGATATCGGTCATCCTTGGCAGAAAAAAAAAATCGCCAAATTATCTGGCGAATATAATTTAATTCCTTTCAAGAATCATGGTTATTTTAACAACTTATATTAAGAGAGTAATGAATAATATGAAACAATATTTCGTACAATACATATTACGAAAATATACATATACATCTGGCATTTATATTTTCGTATTACGTGTTTAATCGCCAAATACAAAAACGCCAAGGACAATAGAGTTTTGAAATTTAAAATTAAAATTTTGTCAATTTCACAGCAAAATAACTCAATCTAACACATGCACGTGATAGCTAATACATACACCCAAATATGGGGATTAAAGTCGGGAAATAATTTTCCTCGATTTTTAATAATTTTTTTACAAAAAATCCAATGGGCGATTGACATAGGAAATCATTTTCTTGCATCCACGGGCGGTCAGTGACGTCACACTTCGCTTGCGTATATCACGTTTGAAGGTCCCCTGAATACGAAAGCCAAATTTTTTGCAGCCGATCTGCATGTATATCTGTTATCAGCAAAACTTTTAAAAGAATAACTGTAGAGAATTCAAATTTGTTAATTTAAAGTTCGTTCGTATTACGTTGCCACATAAACAATCTGATAAAGATTGACAAGTTTGAAAAGCAAATTAATAACAGCCTTAATTAAAATAGAATAATAATAAAATAAATAAATGTCCGCAGTATGAATCAACGGGGGAGTGGTGGTGGTGGTGGGGGGAAGGGGGTTGTGTTGGGCGGTACCACCCCCCCACACAAAGACAGAATTATATGTCAAATAAAACTATTTTATATTATTTCTATATTAATTTATTTAATTAGTGCAAACCTATTTTAGAATATTTTTAAAGTAGATTGACCTTTATTTTCTTACCTTATTGATCTTACGATTTAATCTGCAATCTATCTTTACAGTATCCAAATGCTGGGTAAAAGAAAGCTATGTGAGTGACACACCAGATTATTTCAGATGTCTGTGGGGGCAACAAATGCACATTCTTTCGACATTTAGTGTAATACTTAACTGTTCTAAAAATCGTTTGAGTTCGTAGTGAAAATAATTTTGATAAGTAATTTGTACTGTGTTAATTTTATAAGAAAATATAGAGAAAAGATTTGTGACGGACACAACATACTAATTTTTATTATGCGTTTCGTTTATGTAACTGGGCATATTTGTGAACTAAGTTTTGCATACGCAAAATCAATTTACAACAAACAAAATTCTGAAGAATGCAAACTTTCATTTTTTCTTTTTTACTTTCCGAACATATATATGTAAGGAAAGTATTGTAATCATGTCAAAAATCCAAATTTAAGATTTTGATGTTTCTATACGTTTTCAGGCCCCCTGAGTTCATTTTCACTATTTTTACGATGATGTATGTATGTGTGCGTGCATGTATGTGTGCGTGTATATGTGTGAGTGAACACGCTAGCGTCTAAACGCTCTGCTCGAATGAGCTGAAAGTTGGTACATATATTTTAAATCAACGTAGCACGAACTCTATTGATTTTGGTGAAACTGGCACTTATAGTTTTTTACAGGGATACAAAGAAAAATTCTTTATCATTATGGCCAATGGGACTAAATTTTTAAAAGGGCGATAGCGTCTGAACGCCTAATTAAAATGAGGAAAAAATGTATACACATATTATAGGTCTCAGTTGCACAAATGCTATAGATTTTGGTGAATCTAGCACTTATAGATTTTTTTACAGGGACACACATTATGGCCTATGGGATCAAATTTTTAAAAGTATGATAGCGTCTAAACACCTAATACAATTCAGAAAAAAATATATATATATATATATATATACATACATGTTATAGGTCACAGTTGTACAAACTGTATACGTTTATTGAATCTAGCACTTGTAGTTCTTTTACAGGGACACAATAAAAAATTGTGTATCATTATGGCCTAACGAGTGAAAATATTTAAAGTGCAATGGCATCTTAATGCCTTATTTATTTGAGCTGAAAATTTATATACATATTATTGGTCACAATCGCACCAACTGTGTTGATTGTGGTGACTCTAGAACTCACAGAGTTTTACAGGGACACAAAGAGAAATTCTTTATCATTATATGGGCTAGGCTCAAATTATTTAAAGTGCGACAGCGACTAAACACCTTATTCAAATGAACTGAAACTTTTTATACGTGTTGCAGGTTACTTTCACACGAACATTATGAACTTTAGAGAATTTACCACTTATGGTTCTTTTTACAGGGACACAATGCAAATTTCTCTATCATTGTGGCATATTGGCTCAAACTTTAAAGTGCGATAGCGTCTAAATGCCTTATCCGATGGAGCTGAAAATTTATATGAATATTATAAGTCACTGTTGCACTAACTATATGCATTTTGGTGAATCTGGCATTTATCGGTTTTTACAGGGACACAACGAAATATTCTTTATCATCATGATGTATGAGCTCAAAGTACAGTCGGAGAAAAAAAAAAAAAACGCAACACTCAACTTAACTTCGTTGCTAATCGATGTAGAAAAATGTAATAGGTATCATTCGACGGGGAATTGTGAGTAGTTTCAGAAAATGAACTGAAATTTTGAATTGGGGGTCGTCTACATATTAAAACGCGCACCAACTCTGATTTTTTTAATGGTAATGCCCCATTTTTATTTTATATTTGAATTCCTGGGATCGCGACAACGCGAAAAAGTATATTGGTTGTATATTTTACTTATTTTTTCACAGAGTTATAAGCGTTCAAAGTTTGAAGGTGCTAATGTTAAATTCATATTTCAAACTTTTATTAATATCTTCACAAAAAATAACACGAATGATATAATTTTTTTTTTTACAAGATACAGTGATGAAACCCAAACATAATCCACCATTACTTTTGATTCTGAAAAATATTTTTAATTCTGAAAAATATTAATAAATTCATATTCATAAAAAATATGAATTATGACCTATATTAATTTTTACATAAAATGAATCCTAATGATGAAAAATATGGGTATGCAAATTTGCAGCTCATTCCAGTTATTAGTTTTCGAGATATAAATAAATCTTTCTTTTGGAGTGGTTTAGGGGGCCGTCTCGTATAAAGTTTTGCATGAGATAACGAATCAAATCTTAAAAAAATCCCTTTTCGGCAAGCTTAAAGGCAAAGGTAGATTCCTTTACGTTAATATTGCAAAAGTAGAGAAATATTACGTACTAGCAGGCTTTGCCCACTTCGCTGGTCACTATATTTAAATGAATTAAAAAAAAGAATCAATATTATACGTTCTACAAATTAAAACTAAAAAGAAATCACATTGCTTAAAAACTTTGCTTCTGGCCCTCGCTGACTTCGGCAGAGATTTCTTAACCGCAACGTATTGGTACTGGACAATTTAGTTTAATTTAATTTATAGAAATGTACTAATACAGGAAAAACTGTATTAATCAATTTCTTTTTCATTATAAACAGAACGGAAAACGCATGGAGCTATTTTGTATAACTAGGCCAATTTAAAAAAATGCTTTTCTTTTTAAAAAGAAAAGCCTATTAGTCTCAGTCTGGGATTTTTGCGTTGTCGTTTTCCATAGTTGGACATTTGTCGAAATCTAAAATTTATCGAAAATCTAATTGAATAATTTGAAAGCGATGTTATAATTTGAAAAAAGAAAAAAAAAAAAAAAAAAAAATAGTCCTCCGTCCTAAAATAAATTCTGCTTTTGCCAGAATTTCATCGAAATCTTTTATTTATTATTATTATTATTATTATTATTATTGAAAGAAAAAGAAAAGAAAATTAATAATAATCAGTATCGTTACAAGCGATATCGTAATTTTTTTTTTTTTTTTTTTTTAAATAATTTTGAATTAGGAAATAAGAAGTGTGCGGGCAATATGAAATAAAAATAAGTAAAAAAATGAATTTAATGGTTTAATTTTTTATATAAAACATGATCGCGTGCTATCTTAAAAAGTAGATGTGAAATTTAAAGTTTAATTTTTTTGGCAACAATTATAAATTAAAATAAATAATTTAATGAAAGTTTAGAAGTTATAATTTCTAATTTTTGTAACTTACTAGCGGATAAATTACAGATGACATGCGGATTTGTTAACTACTGGGCTAGATTAATTCATACATATGCCTTAAATTTTCTTTTCTTTTTTTTTTTTTTTTGCTAAATTTTGGAAGAAAGCAGAAAACAGGTAGCAATGCACAGACAAGGAAATATTATTAGACCAGTTACATATACATACATACATATATATAAATATTCTTATTTTCTTATTCTACTTTTTTTTTTTTTTTTTTTTACTTTTTCATATCCATATAATGGTAGAGAAAATATTGTTTTTGGGGTAAATTTTTTGAAGTTGAGTTTTTGATATAATTACACGTTTTGAGCCCTCCTAAATCCAGAAAACGTGTTTTTTAGCATTTGGCCCATGTGATTGTGTGTTTCTTGTTTCTTATCAGCACATCTGAATTACAAATATTAGCAGGAATTTAGTACCTGGTTTTACTTGATTTCAAATGACAAGATTATTTTTTTTCTCACTCGCATTACAAAAATATTTAAAATAAAATTGAGAAAAATTGTCCAAAAACACTGAAAAGAACTTGAACTTCTTGTCGGAATTTTAAATTTGTAAGTGAAGTAGCTCGGCCGTTTCTCGCCAAAATGTTTACTTATGCATTTGTGATATCCATATCAACTCATCGCCGAAATGACAACAAAATTATAAATAATTATAATATATATATATATATATATATATATATATATATATACCATGTTTTTAAATTTTCTGTTAAATCTTAAAGAACTACATTAGCACTTTATCAATGTGTAGAAGAATTTAAAGTGATAATGACGTAAATTTTTGTGAGACGCATAATTTATTTTTTTACATTTTTTTAATGTTCACGTTTAATTAAATGTATTTATTTTTATGTCGAAAAAAAAAAAAAAAGAAAAAGAAAAAAATGAACTCGATTTTTTGCTACCATTAAATTATTTATACTATATTACTCTAACGTGGACCAGTTTCAATTATTTTTTGTCGAAACGATACGATAGTGGTGTAATTATTAAAATACACGCGGATAAAAAATAATATTTATACATGAACAATATTTAAGCACACGGACTCAGATCAATAAACTAACAAGAAAAAATGACGACATATATCTGATGAGATTATTTTAAGGAAAAATATATTTTAAACAGTTGCTTCTTCAGAATCTTTGCATGCGTCATATTAAACCTAGCAATACTTTAAAGATATATACAGAATATGAACTTTTGTGCCATAAATTGACTAAAAAACGCAATCATAAAAAATATAATCAAAATAGGAATCGTTTTTATTTATTTATTTATTTTACAAAAAAATATATCAAAATTAATAAAAAGTCATCGCCAACATGGCAACAAAAATTTAAAAGGCGTCGTGGGAGCAACGAGATATATAAATTAGAGTGCTGATTCAATGGATGAAGGATTAACTTTCCGTGGTTCAAGATGAATCACGTGACATGCTCGAATAGGTTGCTGTGTTTGGCCCTTTATCGCTATTCTGGCATTTAAAATACCAGTTCGACAAATTATCATTATTATTAGGTAACATGACAGTCCTATGACCGAAATAAATTGTTTTTAAAATAATTTTACACATATTTCACATTTAAAAAAATAATAAAATACCTTTTTTTCATCGTTTCCCCACAAAGTTTAAAAGTGTTTATAAAAGAAAATTTAAACTTTTAAAGAGCTAAATTTAACAACAAATAATAATTTTTCAACTATTTTTAAGCATTTTGTCGGTTAAAGTTCAACTACACGAAATAAAAGAGAAGTAAAATTAAAATCAAAATGATTTAGAACAAAAAAATATTAAACTACAAAAGTAAACAAAAACATTGGCGTTTATGACTTATGCGAAGAACAATCTCCAAACCGTTGCCATAGAAATTTACTGAAAATAAGCTGTTACCAAGGGAACCGCCGAATACGCTGGGGCAAGGAGAGCATGTCACATGACTCATCTTGGACCTTCTCAAGGGTTACCATTTATCACTCTACTTTATATATCTCGTTGCGTGGGAGTCCTATATTAAAGCTGTACTGCTTGTGGAAGTATGAAAATTGGGTTGTGCACCATTAATTTTATTTGGAGACCTTTCTTTGAATGATTTCGGTTTCACTATTTTACATTATTAATTTGGTTTTAATAATAATTTGGCTTCTGATAAACTAAAAATTTAATTAGGTGGTGAAATTGGTATAACATTTATGAGTTTCAAATTTTAAAGGTAAATAAGGAAAACAAAATGTGCGAATATTTCGCACAGGTTTGCTAGTAACTAATATTTATTTTCATATTTGAATTAATTAAAAAAAAAACTTTCCAACGTAATATCTTTAATAACTTGATATATATAGTATCCACGAAAAAATGAACATTTTTTAGAGCTCATTTGAAAAGTATAACATCTATGCTGTATCTTTTAAAAGAATTCATCAGTTTTTACTTAAAAAAATGGCCAACTTTCATCTCCAAAGTAGTTAAATGTAGACCAATCAAAAATAGGAGTGGTCCACCCGGAAGCGTTCCCGACAAACTCTTTGCTTTATTTATAAGATGCATTAACACATACTTAGCGAATGGCTTTGTTCCCACACACTGCATTATTTACGTCGCTATTCTGTTTTTAAGAAATTTAATTATCAACTACTACTATACATTCTACTTAAAATTTTAGGCTAGATTTATTGGTCAGTAAATGTTTTAATTTTTTAAAATCCAAGCTCATAATCATTCAACAAATAGAAGCCATAAAGATATACAATTTGGGGACAAAACTTGCGACTTAGCAATGAAATTTGTGATTTGGCAGCAAAATTTGATAGTTGCAGACGAAATTTTGATTTGGCGACGAAATTCGTTATTTGATGATAAAATTTGGCGAACTTGGCGATGACAAATGGCAGCTTTGGTGTCATTATATTTCCTTCCCATGCAAAAACTGTTGAAAATTATGACAATTATCTGCCCAATATAATTCACAGACTATCAAAACATTTTTCTTTCGGTTGGAACTGTAAAGAGAAAACAAATGAGGCATCTGCGCATGTCTATAAAAAACCGCTCGCACCTGCATCATGTATATGTATTTTCTTCACTAGTCGTAATGTAGCATTTGTAATGTTCGGAGCGTTTCAATTGCTCCGTAACTTAAACTCATTTTATTATTTTTCTATTCTTTTATTAAATAATTCTAAGACAAAGTCATCTCATAATTGAGTATGCTAAATCACTTAATTAATGGATAATTTTCCTTCTAGAAGAGTTTATGATTTAGCCGTCTAAAGAAGAATAGATTGAACGGATGCCCGTTCATTGAATACAGGTAAGAAGATTCTCTTAATTAAAACTACCTGTAAGATTATTTTATCATATATATATATAATTAAAATAGATATGTGTGACATTTGCGATATTACAAAATAAAAATCTGTTCTACCGAGGCGTTTAAAATAACAGATTATGATTCAGAATAAAAAATGTCACACTTTCTATATATATAAATTCATTTATATAGATATAAGAAAAATACTAGTATTCTATTTTTTAAGATAATATGAAATGGAATGTATTAAAAATACAAAAATAATAAATGAATTGAAATAAAATTTGATTTAAAAAGGCATCTGTTCAAAATAGAACTGAAACCAAAAGTTTTGGTTTGAAAAATATATGTTCTAGAAACAAAAAAAAAAAAAAAAAAAAAAAAAAACTCAATTGAATTGTAATTAAGTATAATAAGAAAAGAAATATTATATAATCAAAATATTTGCAGTGATTAAATAATAAAGTTAAAATGGCTTTTGCGAAAGATGTTTCAATAATCGACAAACTGAATTCCACAAATTATGATTTGTGGAAGTTTAAAATTGAAATGATGCTATGTAAAGAAAATTTGTTTGAATTGATAACAGACGAACCTCCAAATCCTGTCGCTAATGAGTGGACAATAAAGGATCGCAAAGCCAAAGCGATCATTAATTTATCGATAGAAGATGACCAAATCGTACATATAAAAAATCTCGCGACAGCTAGGCAAACGTGGGACACTTTAAAAAGTATTCATGAGCGTTCAAACTTGTCCGGTAAATTATTTCTATTGAGAAAATTATATTCTGCTAAACTAGCAGAGGGTGAAAATCTATCTCAACATCTAACGCACATATATCAGATCCGTGATAGACTGACCGCTATAGGTGAAGTGATAAATAATGAGCACATGTCAGCTCTTATGCTATGCTCACTTCCTCCAAGCTTCGACACTTTGATTACTGCAATTGAATCTAGAGATCAGGAAGACTTGACACCAGAATTCATCAGGGGAAAATTACTAGACGAAGATTTAAAAAGATCAGAAAACAATCAAACAAATAATGAAAGCGCATATAAAATGCACATTAAAAATAAAACACCACCACGAAAGTTTTGCAATTATTGCAAAAAGAGTTCGCATAATAAAAGCGATTGTTGGCATTTAAAAAATAGAGAAAGTAACGAATATAAACACAAAGAGAATGACTATAAAAATCCAAATAACTATCAAAGCAATTTCTACAGTCGCAATAAATATAAAAACAAACAAAGATCAAACATGATGCAAGAAACGGAAAATAAAATGAAAAATCTGACTTTTGTGGTAGGAAATTCAAACAGAAACTCGTTTATCGTAGATAGCGGGAGTTCAAGCCATGTATGCAACAATATAAAAAGGTTCATGTCATTTAAAAACAATGATAAAACACAAGTTATGTTAGCCAATGGTCAATCTGTAATCTCACAAGGTTGTGGAGATGTAAAAATAGAAGTGAGAAATTCTAAAAACGAAATCAAACACATTACACTCAAAGACACGCTATTCATTCCTGAAATTGCCACAAATTTAATTTCAATAAAAAAGGCAACCGAGAATGGTTGTCAGGCAGTATTTAAAGAAAACACTTGTGAAATTAAATTTAAAAATGAAGAATATATTTTTGCAACTGTAACTGACAATTTGTATGAAGTTAAAACAAATTATAACATACAGGAAAAGATAAACATGACACAAACTTGCGATAATAAAAATTGTGTTAAACTATGGCACAGTAGATTAGGACACAAAAATATTGCACAAATAAAAGAACTCGTCAGTAAGGAAATGGCAACGGGAATTAAACTAAACAATTGTAAACACGATGATAATTGTGAAATTTGCATTATCTCAAAATTGGAAAACGACTCATACCCCAAAGTAGCTACACACATGACAAAACAAACATTGGAAAGAATACATTCTGACCTCTGTGGGCCATTCCAGACACCTACGGTGGGTGGAAAAAGTTATTTTCTCACTTTTATCGATGATTACAGCCGCTATACTTATATATATCTGTTGAAAAATAAATATGAAGCTTTAGAAGCTTTCAAAAACTACCATGCACTCACTTCCAATATATTTGGAAGAAAAATTAAAATTTTGCATTCTGACAATGGTGGTGAATATATGAACAAAGAGTTTGAAAATTTTCTTCAAAATGAGGGTATACAACACCAACTAATTGTGCCCCATTGTTCTCAACAGAACGGCGTGGCGGAAAGGAAAAACCGTACTTTGGTCGAAATGACCAGATGCATGTTAAATGAGAGTCAATTAAATAAAAATTTCTGGGGAGAAGCGTTAATGACAGCAAACTATTTACAAAACAGACTACCAACAAGTGCCCGTGAAAAGACACCATATGAGCTTTGGACTGGTATGAAACCAGACCTCTCAAAATTAAGAACATTTGGCTGCAAAGCTTATGTTTATGTGAACAAAACTGATAGAAAAAAGTTAGACAATAAAGCGAAGCGTGGAATTTTTATGGGTTATGATCTAAAAAGTAAAGGATATAGAATTTATATAAATAACAACATAAAAATCTGCAGAACAGTGAAATTTCTCGAAGAGCATGAAACTCACGAACATTCTCGAAACATTGACCAAAATGCAATTAATGAGGAATCTAAAATTCCTGTTATTCTAAACAATGAAAATGATGTAACAGAAGAACACAATGAAATTCAGAATACACAAACCCTAAGGAGATCAGATAGAATAAACAAAGGGGTACCACCTGATCGTTTTGTTTTTCTGTCAACTGATACAAATTATATTGAACCGAAAACATTTGACGACATAGTAAATATGAAAGATCCTATTGAAAAAGAAAAATGATTAGAAGCAACGGAAGAAGAAATAAAATCATTAAATAAAAATGAAACGTGGGATCTTGTTGATCCTCCACCTAATACACACATTGTTGGTTCCAAGTGGGCTTTTAAAGCAAAATACAATGACTCAGGCAAAATTGAAAAATACAAAGCACGTCTAGTGGCAAGGGGTTTTAGTCAAAAGTATGGAACTGATTATGATGAGACTTTTGCCCCAGTGGCTTCTCATACAACAATCAGAACCTTCTTGATAAATGCATTGTACAAAAATTTGCAGTTAACTCACGTTGACGTAAAAACCGCTTTCCTACATGGAGAACTAGAAGAAGACATTTTTATGAGCCAGCCAGAAGGCTTCATAATACCAGGATAAGAGAAAAAGGTCTGCAAATTACGAAAAGCCATATATGGCCTCAAACAAGCAGCCAGGTCTTGGAATACCAAAATCAATGACACACTAATCAAATTAAATTTTACTGCCTGTGAATCAGACAAGTGTTTATACAAAAAGTCAAAGGACAATAATACAGTTTACTTACTTATTTATGTCGATGACATGTTGTTGGCAGGAAACAAAAATGAAATACAAGAAGTAATAAAGGAACTCGAAAACGAATTCGAAATCACAAATCTAGGTCAAGTAAACAAATACTTAGGAATACAAACAGAAAGAGGTGATAATGGGACATTAGCTATACATCAGAAAAATAAAATAAATGAACTTGTTAGAAAATTTAATTTGCAAGATTCCAAACCAATTAACACACCACTTGATCCAGGATACCAGAAAGATGACAAAATTGAAAATATTCTACCAAATAACACCAAATATCGGCAAGCCGTAGGAGCTTTGTTATATATAGCAACGTTAAGCAGACCGGACATCTCGGCAGCAGTTAATATACTTAGTCGTAGAAATGAACAACCTAGAGAAAAGGATTGGCAAGCCGCAAAACGGGTAATCAAATACTTAAAAAGTACTAATGACTATAAAATAAAATATAATGTTGATCAAGAACCTATTTTAAAAGTTTTTGCTGACGCCGACTGGGCAAATGACACACTTGATAGAAAATCTACAAGTGGTAATATATACTTTGTTGGAAAAAACCCGATTAACTGGACATCCAAGAAACAGAACTGCATAGCACTATCAACAGCTGAAGCTGAGTATATCTCGGCTGGAAATGCAGCAAAAGAAACAATATCAATATTAAAACTATTAAAAGATCTTGATATGGAACAAAAACAACCAATCGTTATTTATGAAGACAATCAGGCCTGTATTAAACTTACTGAATCTGATAAGTACCAAAGTCGTACAAAACACATTGATGTGAAATATCATTTAATTAAACAATTATGCGAACAAGGAATTATAAAATTGAAATATATCTCAAGCAAGGATATGACTGCTGATGTGCTCATTAAGGCACTACCTAAAGCAGCATTCATTAAACACAGAGACAAACTGCAGCTTATAAAAACTTAATATATATTGTGCAAGGTGGAGTGTTGAAAATTATGACAATTATCTGCCCAATATAATTCACAGACTATCAAAACATTTTTCTTTCGGTTGGAACTGTAACGAGAAAACAAATGAGGCATCTGCGCATGTCTATAAAAACCGCTCGCACCTGCATCATGTATATGTATTTTCTTCACTAGTCGTAATGTAGCATTTGTAATGTTCGGAGCGTTTCAATTGCTCCGTAACTTAAACTCATTTTATTATTTTTCTATTCTTTTATTAAATAATTCTAAGACAAAGTCATCTCATAATTGAGTATGCTAAATCACTTAATTAATGGATAATTTTCCTTCTAGAAGAGTTTATGAGTTAGCCGTCTAAAGAAGAATAGATTGAACGGATGCCCGATCATTGAATACAGGTAAGAAGATTCTCTTAATTAAAACTACCTGTAAGATTATTCTATCATATATATATATAATTAAAATAGATATGTGTGATATTTGCGATATTACAAAATAAAAATCTGTTCTACCGAGGCGTTTAAAATAACAAAAACCTCATATCTCTTCACAGAGCAATATCTTGTTTCCACAAGATAAAAAGTCAAAGGAAGCTCTAACGTATTACTCTCAATTTCAATCGTAAATTTTAAATTCTTGCGTAAACCGGCATTCTAAACTATTCACCACAAATGATATTTTTACCAAGACTAACGTATTATTTTAATTTTATATTTTTAAATGATTAATTAAAGCTGTTACCATGGTTTTTATATTTTCAGCGATCTTTTTTTATTATCGCTTGCACGAGGCGTAAGCATCAGATTATAAATTTAAACAATTAAAGCTATAGAAAAAGTGCGCTTCATCACAATGGACGAAAAATCACTTTTTAACTTGTAACTTTTAAGCAATTGAAGTTATCGAAAAAGTTTAAATACAAAAATTGTTCTTTAGGGTAAGGCGGATATTCGCCTGATTTGAAGTATTCTCCTATTTTCATTATTAAAGAAATTATGGGCAAATGAAAATTTCCAACCCCCACCATTTCCACCCCCTTTGAGCTGGACACCCCATCTACGAACTCGACCGAGATTTTTACTGACCTGACAACATATCCCGAGCTGGTTAAATTTAAATAAAAATTACTCCAGTTATCGTGTTCACAACTTAACATGGGAAAAAGCGTTATACATATATATATATATATATATATATATATACCTATATATATATATATATATATATATATATAAACTTTTGAACGGAGGGTGGTTTTGAGTTCTAGGGGTCATGATCGGTGAAGATATGAAGAAATTTTCCAGAAGTCGTGTCATGAGAACCATTGCAATAGGTAGATCTCCTATAAGGAATCTACCTAAAAAGTAACAAATTTAATTTATTAACTTTGTTAAGTCAGTTAAGTTAACTTCGTTAGTTAAGTCATTAATTTCATAATTCATTCTTACCTGAAAGATTTCCGGTGCGAAACATTAAAATTTTATCTGTTTCTTATAGGATCTTAATTTTATTTTTCTACATTTACTGATAACCCCCTAACACATTTTTGATTATAACTCTATAAATACTAAAGATAAAGTATACAAACAGTATACTTTTCCGCACTGCCAGACTCTCAGAAATTAGAATATGAAGTCAAAATTGGGTGTTTCTATTGAAAAAATCAAAGTTGGTGCTCATTTTAATATGTAGATGACCCCCCTAATTCAAAATTCGATAACATTTTCAGAAAGTGCATTTAATTTCCTGTTGAATTATGTCTGTTAGATGTTCCTGCGTCAATTAATAACGAAATTACAGCGGGTGTTGCGTATTTTTGTTTCCCCGACTGTACAATAGCATTATGGCAAAATGAGTTCAAAGTACAATAGCGTTAAATTAAACATCGTACTATATGAAGAAAAATATTCAAACACCCTATTATAATTTTTTCTTTTGTATTTTTAACAATTCCTCTTACTTTACTTTATCTACAAAACTGTTAATTACTCAATATTCGGAAAGTCGAGTGGAATCACTCCAGATCTTTTTTAACACTTTCCAACAAGGTCGAAAAGTGTTAATGAATTCGGTTTGTCTGTCTGTCCGCTCTCTAACTTCCGTAAATATTCACGGAATTTCTTGAAACTGGTATATATCATTCAAGTTCACTATTGAATGTTCCCTATTAAAAATGGGGTAAATACCACGACTGGTTTTTGTACAAGGACACCCGAAAGTAGTAAGAAGCATTGTGTTTTATGAGAAGTATATCTTTAAACCATATTTTAAAAACTTTATTTTACACAAATTTTAATGAAATTGAAATATGGTATTCAAGTTCACTATCGAATGTTTTATATTGAAAATGAAATAAGTAACACAACTGGTTTGTGTACATAAACTCCCGAAAGTCTTCCAAAGCATTGCGTTTTAGTAGAGGTACTTCTATGAACCATATTTTAATAACTTTGCTTCGCACAAATCGTAATGAAACTGAAATATGTTATTCAACATGCACAGAAGAATGCCTTATATAGAACATAGTATGATTATTTAGCATTAAGATTTACAGGTCCACGCAAAAGTATTCAATTACATTAAGGACGATTATTAGAAAGAAAAAAGGAATTGTATTTTTGTTTACATTAAGCGTTTTTAACTCTTTCTAATAATTTTTAAGAGAGAATATGATTTCTGTACAACTTGTTCGTATACAAGGGCACACACACACACGCACGCACAAAAAAAAAAAAAAAAAAAAAAAAAAAAAATCCAATGCATTGCTTTTTAGGAGAGACATTTTTATAAATCACGTTTAAACTATTTTCTACTGGAAAAATCGTAAATAAATTGACATTTATTGTTAATATGCTAAAATATTGTTTTGAATGGATTATGATATGCTTAAACTTGAGATTTACAGGGCTACACTAAAATATTGAGATACATTAAGGGCTGCAATTGGAAATTAAGGGCTGTTTTTTCATTTGTGTTAAGCATTTTTAACACTTTCCAACAATGTTTAAGTGTGATTATAAATTCAATTAGTCCATTTGTCTTCCTTTCCGTCCTTCTCTCTGTCCGTTGTGTGATAACACAGGCAAGGAATGTTGAAGGTTATATGATACAACGAGCACGTACAGTTGAAAATGTTAACAATCAATGCGTACCTCATGATTTTTTGTTCTTGTTTTCTCATGTAAGTGAATTTGATATTTTATAATAAAAGTTTCTTGATTTTAAAATAAATGAGCATTTTACTAACTAATAAACTACTTTTTACTGACTAATAAACTGTCATACAAAATTTTAAAACAATTGGATGAAAAATGCACAATATACCAATTGCAGATCTAGAATTTAACTATTGGGAGAAGCTGAGATTCTTGAAGATGTTATCCCTGATCCATGCAAAATTTACAATCATGATTTTAGTGTCCATTCCGTTGACACATTGATCTACATGTACTTTATCAAAATGTTTCAGTATTTTTTTTTTTTTTTTATTTTTATTATTATTATAATAGGAAGAAATTTTGAAAGAATTGTCGTATCGTATTCTTTTTTTAAGCATTAAAAGGGACTTCCATAACTGAAGGAATTCGAGATGACAGAAAATTTGAAACTCTATTTAATATTCATGAATGAGGAAGGGGTTCTAACGATATACTAGTGTATGCTACATACAATAAATTAAATATACACTTAATATTTAATTATGGGAATTAAAAATTATGGCAAATTTAAATTAAAAGAATTAACAAAATCAAGTTAACAAAACAGAATTTATAAAAAATGTAACCTTATTGACTATACGACTATACTAGCAGGCTTTGCCCGCTTCGCTTGTCACTATATTTAAAGGAAACACTTTTCTATATAGCTTTATGAAAAAAAAAATATATATATGTACTGAAATCGCTCAAATATTCGCTTTGGATTCCCGCTGCCTTTGGCACGACTTGTTTGTCCTCGCAATCTCCGGTACCTATCCCTATTTCCTGCGAGAATGGCTTACCCGTGGGCTTCCATTTGGATGCTCATCATATATGACAGTTTCGATAAGGACAATATCGAAAACTTTGAAGTAGCCCTTTTGTACATAATATTTACTTTCAAGTTATTTCCTATATTTATTTGATTTAATCGATCAACCATAAAATGACAGCAATTTCAAGCCAAATATAATATTATAATATGCTATGATCGGCTACGTCTATCGCATGAGACAATTGTTATTATTATTATTATTTTCTGGTTATTTTTACTTCATGCTTAGTTACTAGTAGTTGGTACATAGAAAAATAAATAAAGTAATTAATATGTAAACCTGATCATGGTACAACCTTAATACAGCTCCTCTTGGCGACTTTTGAATTTTTGTCGTCGTTTTAGACCAAAATATAATTTATCCGATTATTGTTCCCATTTCTTTCTATCTCTTTCTTTTTTTCAATATTTTATAATTTAGCTATATTTTAGATGCGCTACTTGACTTTAAGTGGCTTTCCTTGGCGAAAAATGTCCGATCAATTTCAGCATCAAAATGTAAAAATTTGTCCAACATTATCAATAAGTAAATAACTTTAATATAATGCTGAATTAGCTTTTATGCCAAGCGTGATTCATCCGTTCTTAAAAAAAAAAAAAAAAAAAAAGAAAAATCTGAAGTTGAGGTATATAAAAAATGCTATGAAATAAAATTCAGAAGAAACATGCTAGATTTGTCATTTTCTCATTCACCAATTTAACATTTAGTTTTTTTTTTTACTTTTCGAGTGAAAGCACATTTCATTTTACGTTGAAAAAAAAAAAATAATAATAATAATAAATAAAAAAGATTGTGATGAAATTCTGGCAAAAGCAAAATTTAGTTTAGGACGGAGGACTATTAGTTTTTTTTTTTTTTTTTTTTTTTTTCCCCAATTATAACATCACTTTCAAATTATTCAACTATATTTTCGATAAATTTTAGATTTCGATAAATGTCCAACTATCGAAAAATGATTTCGACAAATGTCCAACTATCGAAAACGACAACGCAAAAATCCCAGATTGAGACTAATAGGCCCTCAGTCCTAATAAATAAAAATACCTCGTAAACATTTTTGGCAACAATTAAAAATTTAAATGGCTTATATTAAGGCATTTACCAGTTTATTATTTTCATATTTTAATAAATTTTTAAAAATCTAATCAAATTTCCGGTATAAATAGTAGCCTATGTCCTATTCCAGACTATTATCTATCTTTGTACCAAATTTCATCCAGGTCCGTTTAGCCGTTGTGGCGTAATTGAGTAACAACAAACATCCATCCAAACTTTCGCAATTATAATATTAGTATAGATAAAACCTTCTACCGAATCTGGGTTAAAAACAGAAAAAGAGGAAAATAAATTAGAAATATCATACATATCTTTACAAATACGGTACCAAATGAAAGGGGAGATTTTTCTGAATCCAGGGGGGCAAACAGTTTTTCGATGCGACAATTAGATTTTTAAAAAATAGCTAAATTATGAAATTTAATTGGCAACGGAAAAATAAATTCGAAATATCAGACCTATCGTTACAAATTCAGTACCAAATGAAAGGTGTGATTTTTCTGAATCCTGGGGTGTAAACAGTTTTTCAATACGACAATTAGATTTTTTAAAATTAACTAAAGTATGAAATTTAGATAGCAACACTTCATTTTAATCTGTTCACAATTTGTAGTGCGAATCACGCAAATAAAAAAAGTCTTTAACTTAAAAATTTATTTTTATATTTTATTTTTCCTTCAAAGCATTTTACTGACAAAATCTTTATAGCGCATGCACAGGCGTTTTTTATCCACAATTCAAAAACTAATCAAAATTTTGAAAATTTCTAAAGATATAATTTTAAGTTGGGTTAAGACCTAAATTCCTGCCAAGTGCCGTTTAATTCCGTTCTGCGGTTCTCAAGTGATGCCCGGACAAAAAAAAGCAACATACAGATACGATGCAAAATTTTCCGAAATCATTTTCGGCTTTCATGGGGTGTGAAAGGTGAAGATATCGCAAAATTTTTTGATTCCGACAAATTTACAGGCAAAAGTCTGATGTTCTTAATATAGATGACTTAATAATATAATTTTTTTTTTTTTTTTCACAATTTTTTTTCATCCTACTTATTTTGTTGGTACTGGAGTTTGGAATTAAGACCGATTAACTTAACGAGGGTCTAGGCTTATAGGTGAAAGGGGGGGGGGGGGTACTTATTCTGAAAGTTCACTCAGATTTATAAAAAAGCATTAAGAAGGAAGAAAGACTAATAATAATAAATAAATAAATGAATAAAAATATTGAAAACTACTTAAAATGAAATTTTAATTAAAGGATAATTGAAAATATTTTTTGTTATAACTCGTTAATATAATCTTATTTTATATTTTACCAAAAATTACAGATTAAATATAGACATAAAGCAAAAATGACATAAGATAAAATACTTCTTTTTGACTAGACAGGATCGAACCACGGTCCACCGCTTAATACATGACGATTCTACTGCTAATTTAGGGAACCACAACTTAAGCTTTTATTTAGTACTTGCCAGTCGTACTTGAACAAGGTACAGACCAGATAGAATCTGTAAAGTTAAGAATTTTATTTGTTTTAAAGAGAAAAATGTTCTGTAGTTTTAGAAAGCAGGCATTTTAAGTAGAAAAGTTACAAAAACTTTCTGTTATTTGACATTTTTTTTTTCCGCTAAAATTAAGTACCAAAAAAAAATTTTTTTTTAACAAAAAATATATTTTTTCAGTTGCAATGATTAAAAATAAATAAATAAATAAATAAATAAATAAATAAATAACTGAATACAGTTAAATCTTGGTTAACCGGCATTTAACTAACCGGAAAGTTCGAAAAAAACTTTTTTTCGTAACTTTCAATAAATTCTTCTAAAAAACATGTTGTTGCTATTTTATTAAGCTTATGTTTTCCATTTTCAAATAATCATAATGTCCAATTTATTATAAAAGAACCAATGTTCAAATTTATAAAGCCAAATCTTAAAAATAAATGAATAACGTAAAAATCTGTCTCGTATTCGGATAGAGTTACGCTGAGTGCAAGGGGGTGTTCATTCGGTATTTTCAGAATAAACGTAATTCAGATGAAAAGCACAGGCAAGCCTGTAAAGGAACAGTGAATGATTTCTATACCGTATTCTACAAGAAACACGTTTTTACGTATATAAAAATATATATTCGTTTCATTTCGTTTGGTGAAGTCTAAAGATGTTAAACTCTACTTACCAACAATTTCCCCATAAACGTAATGTATTTTAATTATCTTGGGTGTCCCTGTACACGAACCATTTGCTTGATCTCAACGAAAAGTTTAGTGTAGCATCCCTATATGATACACATTTAGAATACCAAGTTTAAACTTTCTGCTATAATTTGTTTTTGAGATATGCTGATAACAGACAGACACACAGACCAACAGCTAAAAACATAATTTTTTGATTCAGGGACCTCAAAACGTGCAAATATAACAAAAATACAATTTTGAAAATTTGACCCAAAAACAGTACTTTTTCTGCCTTATGGGTAAGAGAAAGTAAAAATCTATTTTAAAATTCTTCGGATATATTTTGGCATAAAAAGTATTTCGATTTAAGTTCAAACTCATGTATGAATGGAAGAATCTTCGAATTTTGCATTGATATTTTTTTTTTTTTTTTTTAATCACACTAGGGGGCTTTGCCTCCTGCTCGCTTCGCTCTCCAACCCCCGGTTCGCTTCACTTATTCGCTTCACTGAGGCTGTTGTTGCCTATTCCCGTTTGAGGCGGTGATTACTATACTTGTCAAACATGAAGATACATTTGTAGTAGGCTCTTAGCCGCGTTTATTCGACGTTTCCAAGAAACACCACGAGGAGGTGGCCTACTTTAGTTCCCCAAAAAAGTTGCAGAGAACAAATTGATGACTTGACTTTCTGTCGTCATTCGACGTCATGATGAAATTTAACCTATAGGAGTCTTAATTTAGCTCACAAATAAAGGACTATAGCCAATCATAGCGCAGATTTCCCCGAAAAACAAAGGGAAACTCCGCCTCGCTCTAGTCGTCCATTCTCCTTGTTAGTTTACGTGCGAGATACTGATTGCTGCGAAAACGAGTTTCATGCGTTCTTAGATTCATGCATAGCGGGGTAGGGGTGTCCAGTGATTTTTTTTTTTTTTTTTTTTTTTTTTTTATGTGAGCGAAGCGAACATACGTGCGTGATACTGATTGCTGCGAAAACGAGTTACATGCGTTCTCAGATTCATCCACAGCGAGGTAGGGGTGTCCAGTGATTTTTTTTTTTTTTTTTTTTTTTTTCTGTTTTCATGTGAGCAAAGCGAACATACGTGCGTGATACTGATTGCTGCGAAAACGAGTTACATGCGTTCTCAGATTCATGCACAGCGAGGTAGGAGTGTCCAGTGATTTTTTTTCCATGTGAGCGAAGCAAACATACGTGCGTGATACTGATTGCTGCGAAAACGAGTTTCATGCGTTCTGCATGCGTTACATGCGTTCTAGCAGTCTGCGTCAGAACAATATGGTCAAAAAAATCGATCCGATTAACTCGATTAAAAAAATTGATCGAGACTAAGCATTCCTCGATTAACCGAGCCGATTAATCGATTAATCGGCACAGCCTTAGTAATAATAGACCGCAACAGATTTACTTTGTTACATTTGCAAACTGTACATAACTAATGTAATTAGCATTTTTACTTTCTTCTGTATTCAATAGAAGAAAGTATTGGATTCGTAAAAATTTTCGACCTCGGGTTTTTGATGGATTTACACGTTTTGTCAGCTGTAGAACACGATTTGACCATTTTTAGAAAATGTCTGTCTGTCTGTGTGTGTGTGTGACAAAATTTTGTGGCAACTGTATCTCAGGAACTACTGCATAAAATTTCATACAAATTGGTATGTAGTTACACCTTGACATAAATTAGTGCTTATCATCTTTTGGTAAAGTTTGTCTTACAGTTTACGTTGCCATTTCGCTTTTTCTAAACCGTAAACATGATGGTATAGAACAAAATTTTGTATAAATGTGTATAAAGAGAATTATTTTTTAAAAGTCATTATGAAACTTACAAGAATTATTTATAATAGAGATAGTGAACTGTGACATTTTTTTTTGTGTATGTAGGAGCCTCGCCTCCCCCCTGGGGGGAAGTCCCGCCTCGAGGGGAATAAATTTTCATGATGGGTATCTTTCAGAAGAGCTCGCCAATACCTTTAAATGGAATGGTTGAACCATCGATCTGTGATAATTTAAAATAAAGTTATCGATTTTTTTTTCATTTTTAGCAATTTTTTTAAATGTAATATCGAGAATAAAATGAACTTTTTTTAAAATATTTAGTGTTATACCAATTCTCTAATATGTAAATCGTACTTCATTATCATGGAAGATAAATTTTATTAAATAACTAGCTGACCCGTCCGGCTTCGCACTGATGAACAAATTTTAGTTAAAGATGGATTGATATGTAAAAAATCAAGAAATATATCATTTTATATGTTATAGTCAGGCAATATTATTAACTGGAAAGTCAAAATATAAGTTTACAATTATTTTTTTAAATTAGTTGTTAAATGTTGGCAATTTTTACTTAATGCTATTTATTTATTTATTTATTTATTTCATAAAAAGAAACATTTCTTTACTCATGAATAAAAAATATTGAAAAATAAACCTATGACATGAAAATGTTTTTGATAAAATTGACGTCATAATAGCTTTAATTATTATTTATTTGTTCATTTCGCAAATATATTTAATTATTTCCATAATTGATTATTATTTTAATAATGTATATTAAAGGAGAAATCAATAATATGAAACAATATTCGTACAATATATACTATTACAGAATCTGGTGTGAAACAACCACACGACTTCCATTACCCACTATTACACGTAATATATACAATTTTTTGGAGATATTACTTGCATTTTTTGAGATTTTCGAGTAAGAGAAACTTGATACACGTATAAAGACACATACAACAGAGTTTGCATAGCGAGTTAAAAAATAAGGGGAAAAAAAATAGATAGTTATTTTTTTAAACACGAATTTCCGAGATCTAAAACTGAACTACCTAATCAGGATGACCGTTAATATTCCTGTAATAAGCACGTAATACTTGAGAAAGGTTATCTAAATTGGATTAAAGAAAAAATTTTCAAGAATACGTTAGAGCCGTTTTTGAGATACCAACTTTTACCAAAACTTAGCATACTCAATTATTGACCTAAAAACAATAATTACATACAAAAGGATATTTAATAGGAAGTTAACATGGCGAGTTTGAAAAAAATCCGTACAGGCGTTTTTAAAGGAACGCACTTGCGAAGTCTGAAATTGAGCTGTTTATAGAGGACGCCTAACAATTTTCCTGAACTAAGCAACTTTTCAATCGAAAGGGCATCTAATATATTATTTATACAGCAACTTTGAAGAAAATCATTAGAGGTGTTTTTGAATATGGGCTTACGGTCCCATTTCTGGTTTTCGATGACCCAATTCCGGTTTTTCAATTTTCACGAAAATTTGGAAAATTTATCTGTACACCAGACCTGAATCACTTGTGAAGTTTAGTAGTTCTATTTTTATTAGTTTTGGAGATATGACAGCCAGAAGATTACACACACACGTGCACATATACACACACACTGACCAATTGCCAAAACCTATACAATACTTCCACTACCTACGGTAGTAGGGTAATTGAAGTAAACACATACATCTCGTATTTACTACGATAATCTACAGATTTTCGTATTACGTTTTCGATCGCCAAATACAAAAATCGCCAATGACGATAGATATCAAATCTATGCTTTGTTTTCAATTAAAATATTGAAACTTTTAATTAAAAATTTATTTTACCAAAATTTATTATAGCTTCTAGCACTTAGAGAGAGACAGTGTAACTTTTGATTATTGAAAGAAAAAAAAAAAAAAAAGCAATCGGCTTTTTAGTTCTAGCGATCGTTCTCTACATATGCATATAAACCTTTCTTATTTTTATATTAGTATAGCTATAGAGCATACGTATATTAAATAGGTTTCCAATCAACATAATGTAACTCAAATAATTAAATGCTATTTACATTTCAGTAATGGCTGTATGCGCTATGTATAATGAGCTACTTGCCATAGCTGTTAGTTGCTAAAAATAGTCGCCAAATAAATTTAAACATCTCAATACGCAAGCGAAGTGTGACATCACTGACCGCCCATGGATGCAAGAAAAAGATTTTCCATGTTAATCGCTCATTGGATTTTTTTTTTTTTTTTTTTTTTTTTTTTTTTATTAAAATTCTAGAAGAATTATTTCCCGATTTTAATCCTCATATTTGGGTATAGATATGTATTAGTTATTGTATGCATGCGTTAGATTGAGTTATTTTGCTGTCAAATTGACAAAATTTTAATTTTAAATTTCAAAACTGTCACCCTTGGCGTTTTTTGTATTTGGCGATCAAAAAGTAATACGAAAATATACATGCCAGATGTATATTTTCGTAATACGTATTGTACGAAATATTGTTTCATATTATTCGTTACACTCTTAATGTAAGTTTTTAAAATAACCATGATTTTTGAAAGGAATTAAATTATATTCGCCAGATAATTTGGCGATATTTTTTTTTCTGCCAAGGATGACGGATATCAAATCTATTCCGCTGCAACATATTAGTATATTATATCAGATACTTTATTTAGACATTTGAAAACAAATTTGACTTCAAATTATGATAGAATATTTATCCTTTCCCTTTTAATTAGTTTATTAGTTGGATGTTTATTGTGTAAATATCATCCTTTGAAATGAAATGTTTATGTTTTCAATCGAATATGGAAATTTGCCATTTTTTTTTTTTTTCTAGAGTTTTGAAATTTAAAATTCCAATTTTATCAATTTTACAACAAAAACAATTTAATCTAACGGATGCAGATGATAACTAATACATATCTATATCCAAATATGGGGATTAAAATGGGGAAATAATTTTCCTCGATCTTTATTATTTTTTTACAAAAAATCCAGTTCACTTTTTATATTATTGTTCGCGTGAAAATATATTTTATTATATGTCTAAAAATAAATTAATTCGTAAATCTTTTTGGCAACAATTATAAATTAAAATAAATAATATTATAAAATAGAATTTCTTATTTTATTTTATTTTATTTATTTATTTATTTTTAAATTCCAATTTCGTTTACACACATCAGTTTAAACCACGGAGTAATAAAGACTCCGTGGTTTAAACATTGATGCTTAGATATTATATCCATAGAATAATAATAAAGGAAGAAGGAGCATAAGTGTTTCTACATAAGCTGTTGTGTTGCCACAAAAAACAGCGATTATTAACAAGCCTTTATTAACAAACTTCAATGTTGAGAGGAGCAAAAGTAGCTTTCGCTGGCATTTCACTAGAAGGGGTTTGTAAGCATTAAGACTATTGGCGTGCTCCTTCTTCCTCTATTATTATTCTATGATTATATCATATCATATCAAATTAAATTATTAGAAAAATAAACACTTTTAATTCTATAATGACGTCAGATTTAACGTGTATGTTTAACAATTAAAAAAGCTTTATATGAATTTCAATTTTATGCACGTGCAAATATATTTCTTTTCTTTTCACGTCAAGATATTTTAAAAACGAAATGAATATATAAATGTTTCTTTTATGTTGGCAGCAGCTAATTTTTTTAATGTTTCATTATTTCCATTTCTATTACGGCTTCTATGGGGATTTTAATTAAAATGCTCAGATTTTAAACTAAAATTTATTTTATCAAAATTAAATATAGCCTATAACAATATGGCATACTGTAGCTTTCGGTCAGTGAAAGAAGTTTTTAAATCGGTTCAGTAGTTTCAGAGATTACCCTCCACAAACAAACAATTTTTTGCGCTTTATATAATGACTAGCTGACCCGTCCGGCTTCGCACTGATACAAATTTTAGTTAAAGATGAATTGATATGTAAAAAATCAAGAAATATATCAGTTTATATGTTATAGTCAGGCAATATTATTAACCGGAAAGTCAAAATATAATTTTACAATTATTTTTTTTAATTAGTTGTTAAATGTTGGCAATTTTTACTTAATGCTATTTATTTATTTATTTATTTATTTCATAAAAAGAAACATTTCTTTACTCATGAATAAAAAATATTGAAAAATAAACATATGACATGAAAATGTTTTTGATAAAATTGACGTCATAATAGCTTTAATTATTATTTATTTTTTCATTTCGCAAATATATTTAATTTTTTCCATAATTGATTATTATTTTAATAATGTATATTAAAGGAGAAATCAATAATATGAAACAATATTCGTACAATATATACTATTACAGAATCTGGTGTGAAAGAACCACACGACTTCCATTACCCACTATTACACGTAATATATACAATTTTTTGGAGATATTACTTGCATTTTTTGAGATTTTCGAGTAAGAGAAACTTGATACACGTATAAAGACACATACAACAGAGTTTGCATAGCGAGTTAAAAAATAAGGGAAAAAAAATAGATAGTTATTTTTTTAAACACGAATTTCCGAGATCTAAAACTGAACTACCTAATCAGGATGACCGTTAATATTCCTGTAATAAGCACGTAATACTTGAGAAAGGTTATCTAAATTGGATTAAAGAAAAAATTTTCAAGAATACGTTAGAGCCGTTTTTGAGATACCAACTTTTACCAAAACTTAACATACTCAATTATTGACCTAAAAACAATAATTACATACAAAAGGATATTTAATAGGAAGTTAACATGGCGAGTTTGAAAAAAATCCGTACAGGCGTTTTTAAAGGAACGCACGTGCGAAGTCTGAAATTGAGCTGTTTTAGAGGATGCCTATCAATTTTCCTGAACTAAGCAACTTTGCAATCGAAAGGGCATCTAATATATTATTTATATAGCAACTTTGAAGAAAATCATCAGAGGTGTTTTTGAATATGGGCTTAGTTCCCATTTCTGGTTTTCGATGACCCAATTCCGGTTTTTCAATTTTCACGAAAATTTGGAAAATTTATCTGTACACCAGACCTGAATCACTTGTGAAGTTTAGTAGTTCTATTTTTATTAGTTTTGGAGATATGACAGCCAGAAGATTACACACACACGTGCACATATACACACACACTGACCAATTGCCAAAACCTATACAATACTTCCACTACCTACGGTAGTAGGGTAATTGAAGTAAACACATACATCTCGTATTTACTACGATAATATACAGATTTTCGTATTACGTTTTCGATCGCCAAATACAAAAATCGCCAATGACGATAGATATCAAATCTATGCTTTGTTTTCAATTAAAATATTGAAAATTTTAATTAAAAATTTATTTTACCAAAATTTATTATAGCTTCTAGCACTTAGAGAGAGACAGTGTAACTTTTGATTATTGAAAGAAAAAAAAAAAAAAGCAATCGGCTTTTTAGTTCTAGCGATCTTTCTCTACATATGCATATAAACCTTTCTTTTTTTTTATATTAGTATAGCTATAGAGCATAGGTATATTAAATAGGTTTCCAGTCAACATAATGTAACTCAAATAATTAAATGCTATTTACATTTCAGTAATGGCTGTATGCGCTATGTATATTGAGCTACTTGCCATAACTGTTAGTTGCTAAAAATTGTCGCCAAATAAATTTAAACATCTCAATACGCAAGCGAAGTATGACATCACTGACCGCCCATGGATGCAAGAAAAAGATTTTCCATGTTAATCGCTCATTGGATTTTTTTTTTTTTTTTTTTTTTTTTTTTTTTTTATTAAAATTCTAGAAGAATTATTTCCCGATTTTAATCCTCATATTTGGGTATAGATATGTATTAGTTATTGTATGCATGCGTTAGATTGAGTTATTTTGCTGTCAAATTGACAAAATTTTAATTTTAAATTTCAAAACTGTCACCCTTGGCGTTTTTTGTATTTGGCGATCAAAAACGTAATACGAAAATATACATGCCAGATGTATATTTTCGTAATATGTATTGTACGAAATATTGTTTCATATTATTCGTTACACTCTTAATGTAAGTTTTTAAAATAACCATGATTTTTGAAAGGAATTAAATTATATTCGCCAGATAATTTGGCGATATTTTTTTTTTTTTTCCTGCCAAGGATGACGGATATCAAATCTATTCCGCTGCAACATATTAGTATATTATATCAGATACTTTATTTAGACATTTGAAAACAAATTTGACTTCAAATTATGATAGAATATTTATCCTTTCCCTTTTAATTAGTTTATTAGTTGGATGTTTATTGTGTAAATATCATCCTTTGAAATGAAATGTTTATGTTTTCAATCGAATATGGAAATTTGCCATTTTTTTTTTCTAGAGTTTTGAAATTTAAAATTCCAATTTTATCAATTTTACAACAAAAACAATTTAATCTAACGGATGCACATGATAACTAATACATATCTATATCCAAATATGGGGATTAAAATGGGGAAATAATTTTCCTCGATCTTTATTATTTTTACTTTCCGAACACTATAGTGAGGAAAGTATTGTAATCATGTCAAAAATCCGAATTCGAGATTTTGATGTTTCTATACGTTTTCAGGTCCCCTGAGTCCGTTTTCACTATTTTTACGATGATGTATGTATGTGTGTGTGTATGTGTGTATGTGTGTATGTGTGTATGTGTGTATGTCTGTGGGTGAACACGCTAGCGTCTAAACGCTTCGTTCGATTAACCTGAAAGTTGGTACGCATATTGTAAGTCACCATAGTACGAACCCTATAGATTTTGGTGAATCTAGCACTTATAGTTTTTTTACAGGGACACAAACAAAAATTCTTTATCATTATGGCCTATGGGAGCAAAATCTTAAAAGTGCGATAGCATCTAAACGCCTTATTCAATTGAGCAAAAATTTTATACACATATTATAGATCACAAATACTCAATCTGTATAGATTTTGGAGAATCTAGCACTTATAGTTTTTTTACAGGGACACAAAGAAAAATTCTTTATCATTATGCCTATGGGGCCAAATTTTTAAAAATGTGATAGTGTCTAAACGCCTTATTAATCCGAGCAAAAAAATTGTACAAATGTTATAGATCACAGTTGAACTAACTGTATAGATTTTGGTGAATCTAGCACTTACAGTTTTTTTACAGGGACACAAAGAAAAATTCTTTATCATTATGGCCTATGGGACTAAATTTTTAAAAGTACGATAGCATCTAAACGCCTTATTGAATTCAGCTGAAAATTTATATGAGTATTATAAATCACTGTTTCACTAACTATAAGCATTTTGGTGAATCTAACATTTATAGGTTTTTACAGGGACACAACGAAAATTTCTTTGTCATTATGATCTATGGGCTCAAAGTTCAGTAGCGTTAAATAAAACAACGTGTAATAGATGGAGAAAAATACTCAAACACTCTATTATGGTTTTCTCTCTTTTGTTTGTTTAACAACTACTCTTTCTTTACTTTATCTACAAAACTGTTAATTACTCAATGTTCGGAAAGTCGAGTGGAGTCACTCCAGATTTTTTTACAAAAAATCCAGTTTACTTTTTATCCGCGATTGTAATGAAATGCTCGCCCTCTGGTGGGCTAAGGTGAAATTATCACACCACTGCATATCCTCATATTATGCAATCGACTTTCCATGATGAAATGGCGGAGAAAGAATAATAATTACACGTGGCTGTTATATTTACTAACAACTGCAGTGTTCAGAGAGCGCCATCTATCGATCATTACAAACGCGGATAGTATTGTTCGCGTGAAAATATATTTTATTATATGTCTAAAAATAAATTAATTCGTAAATCTTTTTGGCAACAATTATAAATTAAAATAAATAATATTATAATTTCTTATTTTATTTTATTTTATTTATTTTTAAATTCCAATTTCGTTTACACACATCAGTTTAAACCACGGAGTAATAAAGACTCCGTGGTTTAAACATTGATGCTTAGATATTATATCATATCATATCAAATTAAATTATTAGAAAAATAAACACTTTTAATTCTATAATGACGTCAGATTTAACGTGTAAGTTTAACAATTAAAAAAGCTTTATATGAATTTCAATTTAATGCACGTGCAAATATATTTCTTTTCTTTTCACGTCAAGATATTTTAAAAACGAAATGAATATGTAAATGTTTCTTTTATGTTGGCAGCAGCTAATTTTTTTAATATTTCATTATTTCCATTTCTATTACGGCTTCTATGGGGATTTTAATTAAAATGCTCAGATTTTAAACTAAAATTTATTTTATCACAATTAAATATAGCCTATAACAATATGGCATACTGTAGCTTTCGGTCAGTGAAAGAAGTTTTTAAATCGGTTCAGTAGTTTCAGAGATTACCCTCCACAAACAAACAATTTTTTGCGCTTTATATAATGATATAGATATATATGATTTTAATAAATTATTTTTACTGAGTGAATTTGCATAAGAAAATATAGAAGAAAGTCATGTGGTGGCCACAACATAATAGTTTTTATGAGTTTTTTTTTTTTTTTTTTTTTTTGTGATTAAAATGAAATTACATTTTTCTTTAATCAAATTATTAATTTTTAATAGAATATTTTGATTTCTAAAATTGTTATTCTATGTTAAAAGTACAATTTATTGCTTTAACAAAATAATTTTATGTATGAACATGTACAGTTCAATGGATTTTATTTTTTCCAGTTTCGTAGGTTTTTTTCCATTTTGTTCAGCGTCCTGGACTTTTCACAAGTGGACGAAATAACAACCCTGGTGCCAATATGCATGCAAATTATTACTTTCTTCTATCCTCAATAGAAGAAAGTATTGGATTCGTAAAAATTTTCGATTTCGGGTTTTTGATGGATTTACACGTTTTGAGAGCTGTAGAACACGATTTTACCATTTTTAGAAAATGTCTGTCTGTCTGTCTGTCTGTCTGTCTGTCTGTGTGTGTGTGACAAAATTTTGTGGCAACTGTATCTCTGGAACTACTGCACAGAATTTCATACAAATTGGTATGTAGTTGCACCTTGACATAAATTAGTGCCTATCAACTTTTGCTAAAAATCGTCTTACGGGTTGCGTTGCCATCCCGCTTTTTCTAAATTTTTAACAGGGTGATATAGGGCAAAAATTTTCAAGATGGGTATCTTTCGAAAGGTCTCGTCAGTACCTTTAAAACGAATGGTTGAACTATAAATCTGTGATAATTTAAAACAAAGTTATCGATTTTTTTTTACTTTTTACGAAAACAAACTTAGAAAAAAAATCTTTTTTTTTTTTTTTTTTTCTCTCTCCTTAATTTTATCAAACTCCCACGCTTTCCGTGTTCTCACAAACCTAAACTAATTTTTGTATTTTTCCCCTAATTTTGTCAGTCCCACGGTTTCCGTGTTTTGACAAACCTTAACAAATTTTCCCATTTTACCCAAAATTTTGTCAAAGTCCCACTTTTTTTTTTTTTTTTCTCTCCCCTTAATTCTATCAAACTTCCACGGTTTCCGTGTTCTGACAAACTTAGAATAATTTTCACATTTTACCCAAAATTTTGTCCCACTTTTTTTTTTTTAATTATTGTTACTGAATGAATTTGTATAGGAAAATATAGAAGAAAGTCTCGTGGTGGCCACAACATACTAGTTTTACTTGCAAGCATTTGCACATCTGATTTGGAGGACGAAGAAGACGACTAATGAAATAGAAAAATGCCATTTTCTGTTGTTATTACTTTCTTCTATCTTAAATAGAAGAAAGTATTGGATTCGTAAAAATTTTCGATTTCGGGTTTTTGATGGATTTACACGTTTTGAGAGCTGTAGAACACGATTTTACCATTTTTAGAAAATGTCTGTCTGTCTGTCTGTGTGTGTGTGACAAAATTTTGTGGCAACTGTATCTCTGGAACTACTGCACAGAATTTCATACAAATTGGTATGTAGTTGCACCTTGACATAAATTAGTACCTATCAACTTTTGGTAAAAATCGTCTTACAGGTTGCGTTGCCATCCCGCTTTTTCTAAATTTTTAACAGGGTGATATAGGGCAAAAATTTTCAAGATGGGTATATTTCGAAAGGTCTCGTCAGTACCTTTAAAACGAATGCTTGAACTATAAATCTGTGATAATTTAAAACAAAGTTATCAATTTTTTTTACTTTTTACGAAAAAAGACTTAGAAAAAAAAGTGTTCTGACAAACTTAAACTAATTTTTGCTTTTTTCCCCTAATTTTGTTAAAGTCCTACGGTTTCCGTGTCTTGACAAACTTTAACATATTTTTGCATTTTTCCCTAATTTTGTCAAAGTCCCACGGTTTCCGTGTTTTGACAAACTTTAACAAATTTTCACATTTTACCCAAAATTTTGTCAAAGTCCCACTTTTTTTTTTTTTTTTTTTTTTAATTATTGCTACTGAGTGAATTTGTATAGGAAAATACAGAAGAAAGTCTCGTGGTGGCCACAACATACTAGTTTTTACCACTGAATCTTTTCAAAATGAATGAATTTTATTATTTTCTGTATTTATGGTGGTTTTTCTTATTATATTCCCACTTTTAGCGTATTTTTCAAGCGTGCCCTCAACCGGATACAAAATTGTCTTGGCCAAAAATGACCACTTCACAAAACTGGTGATAAAATTTTTCTGGCTGATGGAATCAATACAATTACTTTATTAAACGTTATCTAAGGGTTCTACCTTTCCATTGGTATTCGTATGTTTGAATAATATATACTCTATTAAAAGTTATAAGCCAAAATCAAAACTGTTCCCCTACTTCTTAATTTTAAGTTTTGAGGCTTCCTGCAGTTCTACTTACAAGAGAGTCTTAACTTCTGTTACGTCTCAGATCCTGTAATCTTTACTTAGTACTATGATAAATCAAAGAATTTATAACTCGCAAATTCTGTATAATATTAAAATTAAAAATAATAGTTATGTCATCACATCATAACTTAATAAACGGAAGCAAATTAGGAAATAATTGCTGGCGTTTGAAGCGCACTGTAAATTAAGCAAAATAATAATAATAGTGATAAATATTCAAAAGAACAAATTAAATAAATAAATTTAAAAATATAACATTTAATTTGTGTTTTGAAAGAAATTTTATTTAAAAGTTTATTATTATTATTATTATTCTAGTGATGATTTTAATACAAACGTTATACGATGAAGATACAAAATTGTAAGTACAGTGAAAGAAAATTTCATTATAATTTGTGCAAAATAGGGAACTATAATATGGTTTATAAAAATACCTCTCACAGAACGCACTTCTTTGAAATTCTTTTGGTTCTCTAGACACAAACCAGTGCAGGTATTTGTCCCATTTTAAATAGGGAACACTCTGTAGTGTAGAGAACTTACATAACATATATCAGTTTCAAGGAATTCCATGAATATTTACGGCAGTTAAAGCGCGAACAGACAGACAAGCCGAAGTCGTACACACTTTTCAACTTTTGTTAAAAAGGTTTGTTTTTTTTTTTTTTTTTTTAGGACTGATGACTATTAGTCTCAATCTACTGATTTTTACGATACCAGTTTTATGATAGTTGGAAATTTATCGAAATCGAACATTTATCGAAAATATAATTGAATAATTTGAAAGCGATGTTATAATTTGGAAAAAAAAAAAAAAAAAAACCTAATAGTCCTCCGTATTGAACTAAATTCTGCTTTTGCCAGAATTTCTTTTCTTTTCTTTCTTTCTTTCTTTCTTTTTTTTTTTTTTTTTTTAAGAAAAAGAAAAGAAAATTAATAATAATCAGTTTCGAAACGGACAGTATCGAAAAAGTTTTTTTGAAAAACAATTTTGAAATAGGAAATAAAAAGCGCGCATGCAAAATGAAATAAAAATAAAATAAGATTTATAAAAGGACAATATTTAAGCTCGTGGACTCAGTTCAATGATATAATAAGAAAAAAAAAATGACAACATTAGTTTAATGAGATTATCTTTTTTTTTTTTTTTTTCAAATTCATTTATTTGAAGACGAAATCTTTTTATTATTATTATATTTATTAAAAATCAGATGGTAATGCAGTAGAAACAATTATGCATACTACATTTTAAATTTAAAAACTTTTGTATGACAGTTATGTTTTATGTATAATTTTTATAGTATAACAGCTTTGTATTTTTCATTTTTCTAATTAATTCCTTTTAAAGAAATAAAATCTTTTTTATTTATTTTTATATTTTTATTGTAGTATTTATCGGGGGGGGGGGGGGTAGTTTATGGTATAAAGTATTAAACTGATAAAAATTTAAGTTTAATTTTTTTTTTTTTTTTTTTTTTTTTTTTTTTTTTTATGATACAATAATGATAAAAGAGGCAAAAAAATTTATTTCTTAGAAAGGCTCAAGCGGTTTCCGAATTGTGTAATAGGTCTCCTCTTTTTACATCCAATTCACCCCTTTTTAAAGCGATTAAGCAACTTTTTAATAGCAAATAGAGTTATCAAGCTTCTAGCTCAAGCTGTTTCTAAATTCCATAGCATACTCCTATTTTATACTCATTTTAACTCTCGTCAGTGAAAGTTACCAATTTTTTAATGATTAAGTGAATATGAACTTGAACGGTGAATTTTCTTACCAAATATCAAGTTTCTAGTTCAAGCGGTTCCCAAATGGCAAAGCATACTCATTTCTCCCCTCGAAGAGGAGGAGCAAATTGTTAATAGCTTAGTGACTCCTTCCAAGTACTAAGAGTCACTTGTGCCAATTTTCTTTTCAATCCGTCAAAGGGTATGGATTTGTATAGCGAAGCATTCACATTTAATTATACGGTTTGGTAATAAATATTTTTAAAGCATTAAAATTACGACATTATTTATTTTGTAAATATTTTGTCCCTCTAAGAACCACTTCTATGTGTAAATATCTCTGGTTAATTTAATTTATGTCTCACTAGTTGCTCAGTTTAGAATTTCCCATACTTTAAACACTAAGCAAAATCACTCCACGCTTTTATCCCCTTATAATCACCTGCTTCAGACAATGTATTTCATTCCTCTGTCACAAGAGAGCAAGCAGCATGACCATTAGAAAACTGAAAAGAGAAATCAGAAGATCAGCTTCATTGACACAAAAGTAAAAGAATACCGGGAAAGTTTTCTTCTTGCTTTCCTCCTCAAGTAGCCTACGAAAGTGAAATTAAGGGGAGGAAATCTGCTTATTGCGCATGCGCTGAACTTCCAAAGCATCCCGCGGCTTATTGAAGAACGAATGTCATCTTTTCTCATCACTATTATCAAAAAGCTGCAAAAGGAGAGCGGACAGTTTTGGTTTCCAGTTGGACTCTCGTGGTGGAAAAAGTCCAAGATGGATATTCTTTTGGAGCAAGTGAAACGCTTCGGTTACTTTTTTTACATAATGGATCCCCGGAAACATGTTTATCGAAAATTAGATGATGTCAAGGATTATTATAAAGAGGTTAGTTCAGATTAAAAAAGTGTAAAATTAATTTTAAACAAACATCTCTTACAATAATTTATTATTTGGAGATTAATTGAATATTTTAAATAAAAGAAAAATTCGTTATGTATTTTTAATTACAATTGAAGAGCAAGCATTTAAACCGTGTGTTCTCCCTCGGATACAGTTTTTCAGACAACACAAAAACTAACAAATTAAAAAACAATTAAACATAAAACCTAATTACCGTTCGTTTAGTTTAGATGTATTACTAGATACTAGGAAAATATGTAGACATATGTAGGAAGATATATAGCCATAATAATTTTTTTTTGTTGTTGTTAACTTGAAAGAAAAATCCCTAACTCAATTTTTTTTTTTTTTTTTTGGAGAAAACACGGTTTGAATGTTTGTTCCTCAATTTACTGTTTATATTTTTATTATTTATATTGATTTATTATATATTCTTTAAATTTTAAATATTTATCTTCGAGTGCTTGACAACAATAATTAAAAAAGCGATTCGTCTTAAATTTTAAAAGTCGATATAAAAAATATGATGGTAATAATACTAGTAATAATAATAATAATAAATACTTATACTTTAAACTTGACTTTTTTTTAAAAATAAAATATCTGTTTTTCTTTTTCTTTTCTCTTTGTGGGGTAGCAAAAACTCAAAGTATGTTTAAAATATTTTTGTGTTTTGTAACATTTAAAACCCCACAAAATTAATTCATTCATATAGTTGGTTAATAAAAATTACTTAAGTTAACTCTGCGTTTCGGAAATTTCGAAACTTAAAAAAAAAAAAAATTAAAATTTTGGCAAATTTTTAGAAGTACATTCTTACAAAGACGCCTGCCACAGTTGTTTAAACATCTGTGTCTCACTTTAAATAAAATCTTTAAGCTCAGTTATCTCAGTTTGTGCTTTTTACTTTCTCTTACCCATAAGGTAGAGAAAGTATTGTTTTTGGGTCAAATTTTCAAAATTGAGATTTTGTTATATTTACACGTTTTGAGGTCTCCTGAATACGAAAATCATGTTTTTAGCAAATGGTCTGTGTGTCTGTGTGTGTGTCTGTCTGTTATCAGCATATCTCAAGAACAAATAGTAGCAGACATTCCAAACTTGGTATTCTAAATGTGTATCATATACGGATGCTACAGTAAGCTTTTCGTTAAGATCAAGCAAATGGTTCGTGTACAGGGACAATCAAGAGAATTCTAATACATTACGTCTATGGGGGAAATTGCAGGTAAGTAGAGTTTAACGTCTATAGACTGCACTAAACCAAATGAACCGAATATATATTTTTTGTAATAGAGATAGTTAACTGGGGGAAAAAAATTGTGTATGTAGGAGCCTCGCATCTCGAGGGGAGTAAATTTTCATGATGGGTATCTTTCAAAAGAGCTCGCCAATACCTTTAAAACGAATGGTTGAATCATCGATCTGCGATAATTTAAAACAAAGTTATCGATTTTTTTTTTTTTTTTACTTTTAACGAAAAAAAAATCGTTTTTTTTTTTTTTTTTTTTTTTTATTGAGAATAAAGTGGACTTTTTTGGATATTTGGTGTTACACTACTTCTCTAATATGGAAATCGTCTGCATTATCATAAAAGATAATTTTTTTTTTAAATTATTTTAATAAATTATTTTTTAATAACTGAATTAAATTCTATATAAATGCAGGTGCATTAATGAAACGGGGGGTTGAGGGGGGTGGTAGTCCCCCTCACTCAGAACTAATTATCATATAAAACTCTTCAGAAGCCTAATATGAATTGTTTAACACAGGTTTACATAACAGTACTCGTTATCTTACCTTTTAATCTGCAACCTGTATTTATAGTATTAAATTTCAGGGTAAGAGAAAGTCGTGTGAGTGACACACCAGATTATTTTATATTTTTAATGTCTCCAAAATGCTAAGTCTTGACAAATATGCTTGACATTGCTTGGGAAAAAAAAAAAAATATTTGAGGATAACATTATAAGAGGTTTAAGAATTAAACATTATAAGAGGTTTAAGAATCGGATTTGTATTATTATAAATATTTAAGAGATAGTATGTTGTGACCATCACAAAACTTTCTTCTATATTTCTTATACAAATTCCCACAGTACAAATTATTAAGTAAAATTATATATATATATATATATATATATTATTATTATTATTATTATTATTTATTTATTTATTTACTACGAATGTAGACAATTTGCATCTAAAGGAAGAATGAAACTAAATGTCGAAAGAAAGTTCAATTTTGTGCCTTATAGACGCATCTAAAAAATGCGTTTTTTCGCTTTTTTTTTTTTTTATTAATGAAGAAAATCGATAACTTTGTTTTAAATTATCAAAAGTCTATGGTTCAAACATTTGTTTTAAAAGTGTTGACAATCTCTTTTGAAAAATATTCATATTGCAAATTTACACACCCGGAGGTGGAGACTTACCGTATCCCGGGGACCAACAATGCTCCTATGCTCCTACATGTGCAAAAAAATATTTTTCTAGATGATTATGACTATTATGAAAAATTCTTTTTTTATTTCACAACAATTCATTAAAATTTATTCTCATTGTGCACATTTAGTATACCATTACCAGACTACCGTAGGTAATGGAAGTACTGTATTCTGTCCAAATATTGGATATCGAGTTTTCAACGGATTTACATGTTTTAAGGTCTCTTGAGTCCAAAAATGTAGTTTTTGGCAATTGGTCAGTGTGTGTGTGAAATCTTTTGACTATCGTATCTCCAAAACTAATAAAAAACAAAAAACTACGAAACTTCAGAATTGAGACAGATCTAGTGTATAGATTGATTTTCCAACTTTTGGTGAAAATTGGAAAATCGGAAGTACGGTAAGTTTATATCACAAAAACGGCTCTAACGATTTTCTTCAAAGTTGCTATATATACGCTCTATTAGATGTACGTTCGAATTGTATAGTTGGTTAGTTCGGGAAAAGTGATAGTCATCCTGTAAAAATAGCTCAATTTCAAGTCTCGCAAGCGCGTTCCTTTAAAAGCAGCTGTGCGGCTTTTTTTTTTTTTTTTTTTTTTTTTTAAACTTACCATATTAATTCCTTTTAAATATTTTTTTGTATCAAGTTGTTGTTTTCCGGTCAACAACTCATTACGTCAAGTTTTGGTAAATGTCCTTATCTCAAAAATGGCTCTAACGATTTTTTTAAAAATTGTTACATAAACCCATTTTAGATATCCTTTCTCGTGTATTACGTGGTTATTATAGGAAAATTTATAGTCATTCTGATCAGGTAGGTCAGTTTTAGATCTCGGAAATAAGGGTTTCATAAAATAACTATACCATTTTTTTCCCCTTATTTTTTAAGTAGCTATGTAAACTTTGTTATATTATGTCTTTACGCGTGCATCAGCTTTCTCATGTCGGAAAATTTTTAGATGTTTGCTTTGTTAGGTCAATTTTATGTCTTCTGATCACATTATCACCAAAAAGTGCATTAATACGTATAATAGTGGGTAATGGAAATCGTCTAGTTGTTTCACACCAGATTTTTTTTTTTTTTTTTTTCCTTTCAGACTTATACCCTTATTTATTTATTTTTTTTTTCAGTACATTACTATTGGAATTATATAAATTAACGAAGACAAAATAGGAGTAACATTTTAAAATTAATTGTAAAAATCAATATAAATATAGGGGAACATCTCCGGTTGTGGGCCCAGTTTTGATTTTAGCTTATAACTTTTGATAGAATAGATATTATGCAAACATATGAATACCAATGGAAAGCTAGAACCATTAGCTAACGTTTGATGAAATAAATGTATTGATTCCGTCAACCAGAAAAAAATTATTACCAATTTTGTGAAGTGATAATTTTTTGCCAAAGAAATCTTTGTACCCGGTTGTGTCACACTTGAAAAATCCGCTAAAAATTGGAAAATAATAAGAAAAACCACTATAAATACAGAAAACAACAAAATGTATTCATTTTGAAAGGATTCAGTTGCCGAAATAATAACAGAAAATGGCATTTTTCCAATTTTATTCGTCATCTTCTTCATCCTTCAAATCAGAAGTGCAATGCTTGTAAATAAAATAATTTTCATGTATATTGGCGCATTTCAAATGTACCAGACGATCATACTCTTTGTATTTGACTGAATTTGCTCTTGTTCGGCATGGTAGCAGGTGCTCCAAACAAATGATGCAGAAATCGACATCATCTCCTGATTGTGAATGTTTCTATTTTTAGCGCGCTTGGTCAGCAGTTTGACAGGTGACCCTTACTTTTTCTAGGCTTCTTCTGTATAGACAAAGAAGCTGTGAGGAGGTCTATATTCTCGGACAGTCAATTTTATGGATTTCGTGTATACTAAGCAATCCTAAATGGCTTCAACCATCGCCTTAAAATGCATTTCTTTTGGATCGATTGACTTTTCCGGGGTTAGCATGGCTAAAAAAGCCTAAAAATGCCTAAAAATACATAAAACACTAATAAAATATGTTATTTTGTTTTAAACGACCATATTTCACAATTTTTAAGTCAAAAGCACGCTTTCAACGTCAAGGCTTTAAATGAAAGAAACATGGGTGCCCACAACCGGTTACATGAAGGTGCCCACAACCGGGAATGACAGTCACTTTTATAATGACAGAAAAAAGTATTTTCATTCGAAATTTTGGCTTAATTCGTTATTGCATTACAAAATATATTGAATATACTGCATGAATATATATTACACTCACATTTTTTAATTAATTCACTTCAATTTATTGCACATTGAAAAAGCATTGCACATTCAGAAACTACTTTTGTGTTGCTTTTTGTTCAAAATTTTGTTTCGATGCTTGCACATACTAAGCAAATGCGTCTATTCAATTCGATGTTAGCGCCATAACTGCGTACTGTTACAATACATGTTTGACAGTATGACAGTACTCAAATCCACCATATTTACTTTTTGCTAAGAGATATGGTGGGGTGCCCAGAACTGGAGATGTTCCCCTCTCTCTCTCACACACATATATATATATATATATATATTAAACATTTATATTAATAATTCTGATTTTCATTAAAACATTTGTGTTTAAAATTCTTTAGTAATAATCAAAAATAAAATAAATAAATAAGCAATTATTATTATTATTTTATTTATTTATTTATCTTTGAGGTCCTGAGTTCCTTTAACAAATGTAAAGCATATATGTTACAGGCATGAAATAGATAACATGAAATGCAGCTAAGAAACAACTGTTTAAAACAGCTTTCAAACGAAAAAAAAAAAAAAAAAATTTTTTTTGAATTAAAATCGGTTCACCCGTTTGGCCGCTACAATGCTATAGTATAGACCGAAAGAGGCTTTAAATTTCATGCGTCCGGTGTTTTATAAGAATTTTTATTTATTTATTTATTTATTTATTTATAGCATTTGGTTAGATTTTCCTCAAACATGCCTAGCATGAACCCTCACTAAACCAGCGTTCTAATAAATAAATAAATAAAATAAAAATGCATCGAAATCTCTTTATCAGTTAAAAATCTACAATGTTATACACAAACCCACACAAGCATACACTTACTTTCAAAAGTTAAGCAATAACATTTTCCTAGTTTATTTCTTTTGCGCATAACTTTTTAACAAGTGAACACAAAATTTGAATGAAATGTTCATTATCTAATAATTAATTGAATTTTATATAATTTTAACACATGTATTAATTTTTATTAAGTACCATTAATTCAAATTCTACTTAGAAATAAGCTTTTGAAAAAATGAAAAATTTCAACAATTCTAGAAAAGAAAAAATAGTTGTGAAATGGTGTTAATGATGCCTTACAGATACGGGAAGATGCACATGATTTCAAAAATTATTATTATTATTATTATTATTATCTTTTGTCTTTAATCTCCCCCTTCTTCTTTTCTTCTTTCCTTCTTCTTTCTTTTATTTATTTTGTATGTGATTAATTAAAAAAAATATATACATAAAAGCATACAACTTGGAAGAGATGCTCGTTATAAAAATTATTTATTGGTATTTTTATTACTCAGGAATTGTTCATAGTTTAAAATTTATTTATTTATTTCAATTATTATTTTTCCCCCAAAATATACGTTATGCAAGAAAAGGAAAAGTGAATACAGGAATAAAAATCAGGATTAAATTTAACATTTGCAGGCATTTGTATCTTTGACTAACTACAATGCGCCCTTAACATCATTTCTCATTTAACTTTGTTTTATAATATATATATATATTTAAGAGCATCCTTATGAAAAAAAGAAGTTAAATTAAAATCAGTTTATATATATATCTATATATTATGTTAAATGTACGTAAAATTCGATTAATTATTAGATAATGAACATTTCACTGAAATTTTATGTTCCTTTGTTTACTCGTTTAAAATTTATGCGGGGAAAAAAAAAAAAAAAAAAAAAAAAAAAGGCAAAATAACAGGTTATTGCTTAAGCTTTTGAAGTGAGTGTAGACAAAAACATGAAATTTACAACAACCCTATTTTAGAATCGGGAGCTAAAAGTTATTTTAATGTGAATGAAAAATTACTTTATATCACCAAATCTTTCTTTGTTTTAAAATACACATGTTAAAAAATAAATAATAATAATAATTAAATAAATAAATAAATAAACTTTAAATGAAAAAAAAAAAAAAAAAAAAAAAAAAAATTCTAAGTCCGAAAGCTTTATTGCTCTGAGTTACTTATATTCCTTATTTTGATATTTTAAAAAATTAAATAATGTTTTTAAAGTTTACAAAAATGTTTTTACGTTATCGAGAAATTTAAGTACTTTTGATAATTCTATATTCTATATTAAAAAAAGAAAAGAAAAGAAACAGAAATGAAACACACACACACACACACACACACCAAAAAAAGAAAAAAGAAAAAGGAAATAAACAAAAAAGGGAAAAAAAATATTTTTTTCTTTTCTTTTCCTTCTTTTTCTTTCCTCATTTTTCTTTTTTTTTTTTTTTTTTTTAATATTTTTATTACGTATGTAGGGTAAATTGGGATAAGACACTGTAGTTTTTGTTTAACATTTCTGTAAAATTCCCTGTTGTTTGTCACAGGGATAATTTATGTTGTTGTTATTTGCAAGAATTGAATTCTTGTAAAAAAATATACTTTTGAGTACATATGAAAAAAATCTGGTGTCAAACAACCACACGACTTCCATTACTTACTATAACATGTATCGTATGCATTTTTTGGAGATAATATGATCAGAAGACATAAAATTGACCTAACAAATTATACACCTAAAATTTTGTGGAAAGAGAAAACTTATACACATGTAATGATATATAAAATATATTTACATAGCGAATTTATAAGTAGGAAGAAGAAAAAAATCGGTTTAGCCATTTTTCGAAACTTTAATTTCCGACATCTAAAAGTGATCTACCTAAACAGGACGGCTGAAAATTTTCCTTTAATAACCAAGCAATACATAAGAAAAGATATCTAAAATGGATTTATGTAACAATTTTCAAGAAAATCATTAGAGCCGTTTTTGAGATACCTACTTTTGCCCAAACTAGGCCTACTCAATTATTGACCGGAAAAAAATAATTACATACAAAAGGATATTTAAAAGGCAGTTAATATGGCAAGTTTGAAAAAATTCGTGCAGCCATTTTTAAAGGAAAGCACTTGGGAGGCCTGAAATTAAGCAACTTATACAGGACGTCTATCAATTTTTCTGAACTAACCAACTATATCATTCGATAGGACATCTAATAGAATGTTTATATAGCAACTTAGAAGAAAATCGTTAGAGCCGTTTTTGAGGTACAGACTTACGGTACCACTTCCGGTTTCCGATGTCCCACTTCCGGTTTTCCAATTTTCACCAAATTTTGGAAAATTCATTTGTACACCAGACCTGTTTCAATTCTAAAGTTTCGTAGTTCTATCTTTATTAGTTTCCGAGATAGAATAGCCAGAAGATTCTCCACATACATACATAGACACACACACATACACACTGACCAATTGCCAAAAACCACTTTTTTGGACTCTGGAAACCTTAAAATATGTAAATCAGGTGAAATCTCGATATCGAATTTTTGGACCGATTACAGTACTTCTATTACCTACGGTAGTCGGGTAATGGAAGTAAAAATATTTAACTGTAAGAACATTTTAAAAAAAACTTTAACTAAAAATTTTCATTGCTTTATAATTTATTTATTTATTTTTGTTTTGTTTTATTTTTTATATATTTATTTATATTTATTGAGTTTTTACGTTATCGCAAAAATTCAAAATTTATCTTATTGTTATTTTTTAAATATTTATGCTAAAAAAATGTTTAATTTTAAATAGTTTTTATTTTTTTTTTCTAATACCTACGATTCTCTTACAATTATTCGAATAATTGTAAATTTTTATTTATACTTATTTATATTTATTTACTTATTATTGTTAAAAGTATACAAAATAATTCTAAGAAAATAATTTAATTTGATGGTGTTTACCTGTACGGCACCTGTATTCATCCTTTCTATAATAAATACTAAAACATAATCACTTTTCAAAATCATTGAAAAGTGTAGAAAATGCATAACACAACTGAAAATGCATCCCAAAGAATTCCCCATAATGAATCCGAATACTTTTGTGTGGCTCTGTAAATAAATCCTTAATGTTTTACACATTATTTTCTACAGATAACATCCTTTACTGCGTTCGAAAAATTTATGTTGATTTTGTATGTTTAGCCATGGCTCCCTGCGATTCAATAGAATTCTACTGAATCGCAGGAAGCCATGGTTTAGCACAGTAAGAAGGTGTTGAAATATGCTTAAGAGAAATGCGTCTCAAGGTCAAGGCCGTAAATGTTTCCGCATTATTTGGCATGTCCTTATACAACAACTAGTGTTTGTTGTTATTTTTAACATTTTTTATGCGAAGCATTCTACAGTAAATCTGAAAAACCTGAAGAGCATAGATCAGTTTTCCGAAATTCTAAAAAAATTTCTTTTTTTCTTTTTTCTTTCTTTTCTTTTCTTTTTTTTTTTTTTTTTTTTTTGGAAAAAAAAAAAAAAACAGATAGACGAACTGAAGTCGAGTTAAAATTTGATAGAAAATGTTAAAAATCCTGAAAAACGATTCTTTAAGAATGAAAGTTAAATTACATCAGCAAGTCAAGTGATATTTCTTGAAGAAAAAATAAATAAATAAATAAAAGTCGTCAAAGGAGGGCTCTAATAAAGCTGTACAATGAACAGGTATACATATTTATTTATTTATTTTTCTATGTACCAACCACTATTAACTAACCATAAAATATTTAAAATGGAATATATATATAAAATAGGGCTGTGCCGATTAATCGATTAATCGGTTCGGTTAATCGATGAATGCTTAGTCCGATCAATTTTTTTTAATCGAGTTAATCGGATCGATTAATTCGATTAAAAATTTTCAAAATCCGATTAAAATTTTCAAACTACGAATTAAAGTAAAAATGCTGTTCTGCCTACAAAATATTTTTTCACATATTTTTCTAACAAACATTCTTAGAAACATCCATCAAATAATGAAAAAGCAAAAATAAATAAATAAATAAATAAAAATAAAACCCCACAAAAGAAGATGTTGCACTTTTGTTGATAGAGAAAAGGGGGAGGACAATTATTAAACAAAATGTCGCTTCATGTGCATGCTGGAGCAACACCACCTGTCTGTAGGCTTCTACAGAAAGTGTTGGCTAGGGCAATAGTATTCTCAGAAACAAGAAGCTTTAAAAAAAAATGGAAATGCTAAAGATAAAAAAGAAAAGAAAACAAGGAATTGAGTTTTCCACTATCCCTCTGATGGGGAAAATGTCAACAGAGTTTCACAGTATCTTCAAGCGTTCATTGTCTGTTCAGAATTGCTGATAGTAACTATCGAAGTAGAAACAGAAAATAACATTCTGTGTTCTAGTCCGAAGTGATAAAGAAGAACTAACTTGTTAGATAAATCCTTGTCGAATCATGTTCTTAGACTGACTAAGAACATGATTCGACAAGGATTTATTTAACAAAACAATATTAACTCTACTTTTTTTTATATAGGAATTTTTGCTAGTATTCGGATACTTTTGTTACCGACTGTACACAATATGAGAGTTTTATTCATTATTGAAATAAAATTATATATATATATATATATATATATATATATATATATAATGAAAACCGATTAATCGATTAATGAACTACGATTTACCCAGTTAAAACTATTAATCGATTCCTAATACATAACTACAAAATAATTAGTTGTCTCATACGGTATAGAAGTAACGTTCTTAGCATATTGTAGTATTACATTTGGCATGAAATTGCTGTCATTTATGGTCGACCGGATAAATCAGATAAAACATAAGAAATAACTTGGAAGTAAATATTATGTATATACGTATAGTGCTGTTCATATGTAATTAGGATTTAAGGGCTACTTCGATTTTTTCGATACTGTCCGTTTGAAAACTGTCATCGATAAGCACCCAAATTGAAGATCATCGCAAGCAATAAGGACATGTATCCGAGATGTTGCGGATGAAGAAGACGCAGTGGGGACCTGGAGCGTAGTTGTGAGTAATTTCAGTGCATTTTCTTTCTTTTGATTTCTTCTTGTTTGTTTATAAAAACGATCTAAAAAAGAATGATTTTGTTTTTTAATTCATCTAAATATAGTTACCAGAGAAGCGGTCAAAGCATGCTATTTCTATATAAAAGGAATATATTCATCATTCAAGAGTCAAAATATCTAATCAGAAAACCATTTCTTTTTCTAACTCCAGTCATTTGGAAATCAGAAATGTTAAATTAGAAATTCTTCTTCTTCTTTTTTTTTTTTTTTCTGTGTAAATATTTTTCAGGAATCAAAAATACTTAATCAAATTATTATTATTATTATTATTATTATTATTATTTTCCCCCGTAAGCTGTCGTTTTTCTTTGCAGTGTTATGTTTCTCTCTGCTCGGACCTTGCGGTTTACCCATCGCTTATTAACCTTCTTGCTCGGTATCTGGAAAATGTGAAAAAATGTAATAAATATGGGGTTTTAGGTATTATCTTATTAGTAAATTAGCGGCGATTTTGGTGAATTTGCGCAAAAGTTTATTTTCACAATTAATGAAATTTAAATTGTATTTCATTATTCGAATTTTTTCTATAAAAAAAAAAAAAAAATGTTACATTGTTAAATTTTAAATAATCTTTTTTTAAACATTATTCAACATTTATCACGACATTAGATCACGAACATTGATTTGACGAATATGGCTTGCCGAAATAATATGCAAGAATGGAATTTGAAATAAGATTTATTTGGAATAAAATGAATTTGAAAATATCGACCGCCAGGCGAGAGTGAACGCAGATTATTACATATCATTACTTCCTAACGTATTAAAAGGTGTGATCTTTATATGTCTAATATTTAAGATGGGACATTCGTCTCTAGAATTTTACTTTCTCGTCCTTAAATAGTTTGTTTCTGTAGAAGAGGAGAAGGTTCTGGAGAAAATTATTATTTTTTCCTTCTTTTTAACATTAAATAAAAATAAGCTATAGAAAAGGGCTATGCGAGGTCAACAGTTCAAAACGAAACCCAAATATAAATTTAAAAATAAGCTATTTTCATTGTATTCTTGCTGAAAAATCGATCAAGAGTGACGGCTAGGGTAAATACAGATTTGAACTTTTGCATTTTTCTTGTACCATTTGACTATAAAAGATAAGAGAAAACTGTAACATGGTATTTTTACTCTTAAATATGTTTCGATTTGTGTGAAGTATCAAGGTAATGACTTTTAATTTGTATTTACATTTTTTTCTTTAATATATATATATATAAATATCTGTATATATATATATAAATTACGTGTCACGATGTTTGTCCGGGGTAAACTCCTAAACTAAGGAACCGATTTTAATGAAATTTTGCACACTGTGTGCAGTTTGGTCCAACTTGAGAGATAGGATAGTTTTTATCTCAATTTATTGTCACAATGTTGTTTTATTGCAATTATTTGTTAATTATAGACCTTTATTAAAGTTGCTCCAAAATATCTGTGAGTTCCATAAGTTTAATTGTTGCCAAAAAAAAAAAAAAAAAAAAAAAAAATACGAGTTCATTTTCTTTCGACATAAAAATAAATACATTTAATCAAACGTGAACGTTAAAAAATTATAAAAAGTTAAATTATGCATCTCACGAAAATTGACGTCATAATCAATTTAAAGATTTTGTACACATTGATAAAGTGCTAATGTAGTTCTATCATAGATATAGTAATATATATAGATCTCTCATCCCCATGTTATCGTACAAAGATTTTTGATGCCGAAAAAAAAAAAAAAATAAAATAAAAGCTTTGGAAACAGCCATTAAGTGGTATTGAAAAAAAAAAAAAAAAAAGAAAGAAAAGAAAGAAAGAAATATGAATTTGAAACTGTATCTGGAGTTTTTCATTTACCTTTAGTAAATAAATTATTCATAAATTTTATTTTTTTAAATATTCGTATGTATTCCCGTGTTTATTCACTCGAGGAAAGACGGTTATACGGTTATATTTTGGTAAAAACGTCGTCTTTTCCCAAGTGAAAGGAATCACTTTTTTTCTCCCCAATGATCACTCTATATATACTATACTATATTTATGAGTTCTATACGCAAGCGAAGTGTGATTCACTGACCGTCAGTGCAGCCAAGAAAAATATTTCCTATGTTAATCGCCCATTGGATTTTTTGTAAAAAATTATTAAAAATCGAGGAAATTTATTTCCCGATTTGAATCCTAGATTCCCTTTTAATCCTTTGGGCATAGATATGTATTAGTTACCGCGTGCGTTAGATTAAGTTATTTTGCTGTCAAATTGACAAAATTTTAATTTTAAATTTCAAAACTCTGTCGTCCTTGGCGTTTTTTTTTTTTTTTTTTTTTTTTTTTTTGGTATTTGGCGATCAAAAGCGTAACACGAAAATATACATGCCAGATGTATGTATTGTACGAAATGTAATATGTATTATTCATTGTACGTATGTATGACATGTAATATGCATTGTACGAAATATTATTTCATATTATTCATTACTCTTTTAATATAAGTTGTTAAAATAACAATGATTTTTGAAAGAATTAAATATTTTCGCCAGATAATTTGGCGATATTCTTTTTTACGCCAAGGATGACAGAAATGAAATCTATTCCGCTTCAACATATTAGTATCTTATATCAGATATTTTATTTAGACATTTGAAAACAAATTTGACTTCAAACTATGATAGAATATTTATCATTTTCATTTTAATTAGTATATTATTAGTATATTAAATTTAAAAATATGGTATATAAAAAGTTTTTTTTTTTTTTTTTTTTTTTTTTAATCTTATAATTATTCTTACCTTAATCCTCAATGTTTCCCATCTTTATTAACTTGAATTTACTATTAAAATTTTAACATACTCAAAACCTTCTCATCACTTCGTTAAAATATACTAAACTTTTCCAAAATCTTTTTCTATTTAAAATGATACATGTATATACTTTAAATGTCCAATATTTCGTATGATGTCCTATTTTAAAGTTTAAAAATATTTATCAAATTTTGGTTTAGCCATATTGTTTTCCTCTTTATAACTACAGCTGTTGCCATCTTTAAAATATTTAAAATGATGAGGTCATTTTATTGTAAAATTATCCATTATAGCATATATTATATTTCACTCCTCCATAAAATTTGATTTTAAAATCGTCTGTTTCTTTTATACTTTTATTTTAATAGAATTTTAATAAAAATTAAATTACATATTAGTCTTTTTAGCATTTTAATCCAAAATAGCTTTAGACATATTATATTTCACTCATCCATAAAAATTGATTTTTAAAATCGTCTGCCTCTTTTATACTTTTATTTTAATCCGCGATTGTAATGAAATGCTCACCTTCTGGTGGGCTAAGGTGAAATTATAATTGACATGATAGCTTTCGGCTTTCGAATAGACGCCATTGCTTGCCGATGTTTACTTTCACATATTTATTGAATAAAAATGAATAAATCCGGTAAAAAAGATAACACTTACTGTTGTGTGCCACAGTGTAACTCCAAAAAATCAAGAAATCCAGAATTAAGCTTCCATTTATTTCCAAATGACAAATTTAAAATTTCAGTTGCTTCGGCTAATGGAAGTAAAGAATGAATCAGATGATTTGGAATTAATATTTGTTCAGCTTCAGTTAAATATCTACTTCCGATTGAACTTTGAATAAACTGAAATATTTTTTCCAAAAGCAATCAATTTTCCATGATGTAATGGCGGAGAAATTATAGCACGAATATTAAGTAGTAACACATATAGAACAAAAAATAATACACGTGGCTATTATATTTACTAACAACAAAAGCTGAAAAAGCGCCACCTATCGATCATTACAAACGCGGATAGAATTTTAATATAATTTAATTTACATATTAGTCATTTTAACATTTTTATCCTAAGTAGCATTAGAAATAATATATATCACTTCTCCATTAAAATTTATAAGACCCTACAATAAAATTAATTTGTGCTTAATATCAACTCTACGAATATTTTTATCAATCGCTTCCAAAATTTGACCTAAGGTTCAAATCTCAGTCCTGTAGGCTTTTACATCGGCTACAACGTTTTCGTCTTTATTCGTAAATAATAATTTGACTGTATTAAATAGTTTTCTGCAATATAATTCAACGTATAACTTAGTCACAGCAATGCGTGGCCGGGTCTGCTAGTATATATATATATATATAACCTTTTTACTTTCTCTTACTCATATATATGATAGAGAAAGTATTGTTTTGGGGTCAAATTTTAAAAATTTAGTTTTTGCTATATTTATAAGTTTTGAGGTACTCTGATTAAAAAAAAAGAAAGGTTCTTAGTTGTTGACCTCTTTATGTCTGTCTGTCTATGTATGTGTTTGTGCATCTGTGTGTCTGTCTGTTATTAGCATTTCAAGAACAAATTGTAGAAGAAAATCCAAACTCGGTATTCTAAATCTATATCATATAATGGTGCTACGCTAAACTTTTCGTTATGATCAACCAAATGGTTCGTGCACAGAGACATCCAAGAGAATCCAAATACTTTACGTCTATGGGAAAATATTCCGGTAAGTACAATATCACTCCGTAGGCTGCCCTTAAACAAAATAGAATGAATATATTTATATATATATATGCATAAAAGCATGTTTTATGTAATTTGTGGAATGGAAATCATTCATTATTCGTTTACAGGACTACTCAAAGGATATTTTGCGGCTATATAATTGCTTGAAGTGTTTTTCATTTTGTGTTATATGTGTTTCGTATAAGACTAAATTTAAGTACACAATGTAATGTGCATATAGTTTATAGACAATATACAGGGCTACCCAAAATGACTCTAATCGTTCTTTTCTATTGAATGTAATTGATAGAAGTGCTTTGATACATTTTACTATGTCGACGAACACTGCTCAGTAAGGAAAATTTATTTTTCGTATCCATACTGTAAGGGTAAGCAAAGTATTTTTTTAAGTTCTATTTTAAAGTCTGTTTCATATATATATATATATGTGTGTGTGTGTATGCATATATATACAATATAATGTTTTGAGGTATTCTGTTTTTAGCGGTTGATCTATCTGTATATTTGTTAAGGTCATAATTTAAAAAAAAATAACTGCAGAAAATTCAAATTTGGTATTTTGAAGTTGGTATGTAGTTGCCACTTGAAAAATTTGATCAGTTGCCAATACAGCCTCATATATACATACATATATCTATATTAATAAAATCAGAGTTTTGTCTGTAAATTTGTCGGAATCGAAAAATTTTGCGATATCTTCACGTTTCACACCCCATGAAAGCCGAAAATGACTTCAGAAAATTTTGCCTGTGTGTGTGTGTGTGTGTGTGTGTGTCTGTGTGTTTGTCATCGTGTCCGAATGTCGCTTTTTTTGTCCGGGCATCACTTGAGAACGGCTGGACAGAATTCAACGACGCTTGGCAGGAATTTAGGTCTTCACCCAACTTAAAATTATATCTATCAACTTTTCGGAAATTCCCCCCCCGTTCCCCCCCTAGGGGGTAAAAGACTAAAACACGTTTGTCCGGGCATCACTCGAGAACGGCTGGACGGAATTCAACGACGCTTGGCAGAAATTTAGGTCTTCACCCAACTTAAAATTATATCTATCAACTTTTCGGAAATTCCCCCCCGTTCCCCCCCTAGGGGGTAAAAGACTAAAACACGTTTGTCCGGGCATCACTCGAGAACGGCTGGACGGAATTCAACGACGCTTGGCAGGAATTTAGGTCTTCACTCAACTTAAAATTATATCTATCAACTTTTCGGAAATTCCCCCCCGTTCCCCCCTAGGGGGTAAAAGACTAAAACACGTTTGTCCGGGCATCACTCGAGAATGGCTGGACGGAATTCAACGGCGCTTGGCAGAAACTTAGGTCTTCACCCAACTTGAAATTATATATATAGAAATTTTCAAAATTATAATTAGTGTTTAAATTGTGGGTAAAAAACGCCTGCGCATGCGCCATAAATATCTTTTCACTAAAATGCTTTGAATGAAAAAATGAAATATAAAAATAAATTTTTAAGTTAAAGACTTTTGTATTCGCGTAATTTTCACTACAAATTATGAAAAGATTGAAATGAAGTGTTGCCATCTAAGTTTCATACTTTAGTTAATTTTAAAAAATCTAATTGTCGTATCGAAAAACTGTTTACACCCCAGGATTCAGAAAAATCACCTCTTTCATTTGGTACTGAATTTGTAATGATAGGTCCGATATTTGTAATTTATTTTTCCCTTTATCCGTTTTTCCGTTGCCACTTAAATTTCATACTTTAGTTATTTTTTAAAAATCTAATTGTCGCATCGAAAAACTGTTTGAACCCCTGGATTCAGCAAAATCGCCCCTTTCATTCGGTATCAAATTTATAAATATAGGTCTGATATTTCTAATTTATTTTACCCTTTTTCCGTTTTCAACCCAGATTCGATATGGAACAGCTTTAGTATTGGATCCCTTTGGCAAAATTTGAAATTCGGCACCGTAGTAGCTCGGACGTTTCTCGCCAAGATCTTTAATTGCACAATTGAGATAGCCAATTCAGTTCATCGCAAAAATGGCTTAAAATATTTAAAGTCACCAAAGGGTTCCGATACTTAAGCTGTGCTTTTTGTATTTATTAGTGCTAGAGGCCTATTTCAGTCGGTACAGTTGTCGAATTTTTATAGATCACTCTTAATTAGTGCTAGAGGCCTATTTCAGTCGGTTTATTGAATGGGGATTTATTGAATGAAGTCCCCCCCAAGGCACAACTTTGACATGAGTCCCCCTCCAGGCCCAACTTTGACATGACTCCCCCCCAAGTTACCCCTATTTCAGTCGGTACAGCGTTGTCGAATTTTTATAATACACTCTTAATAGTGCTAAGGGCCTATTTCAGTCGGTTTATTGAATGGGGATTTATTGAATGAAGTCCCCTACAAGGCACAACTTTGACATGAGTCCCCCCCCAGGTCCAACTTTGACATGAGTCCCCCCCAAGGTACAACTTTGACATGAGTCCCCCCAAGGCCCAACTTTGACATGAGTCCCCCCCAGGCCCAACTTTGACATGAGACCCCCCCAAGGTACAACTTTGACATGAGTCCCCCCAAGGCCTAACTTTGACATGAGTCCCCCCCCAGGCCCAACTTTGACATGAGTCCCCCAAGGCCCAACTTTGACATGAGTCCCCCCCAAGGTACAACTTTGACATGAGTCCCCCCGCCAAGGCACACCTTAGACATGAGTCCCCCAAGGCCCAACTTTGACATGAGTCCCCCCCACCCAGGCCCAACTTTGACATGAGTCCCCCACAAGGTACAACTTTGACATGAGTTCCCCCCCCCAAGGCACACCTTTGACATGAGTCCCCCGAAGGCACACCCCCCCGTCATTGGGAAAAAGAGAAAAAACGTTGTTTTGCGGCTATAAGACAGTTTGGACTTCCAACGTTATTTGTTACAATATCTGCAGCTGAAACACATTGGTTTGATTTAATGAAAACTTTATCATGGAATTTAGATCGTCACAAATTAACTAAAGAAGAATTTGTCGATATTAACAAGTTTAGCAGTAGGCCTCTGGCACTAAATTAAAATCTGTCAATGTCAGATTTTCATGTTTTAAATAATGAAATAATGTCGTGTCTGTATAATTTTTATTATTTATTTATTTTTTTTTATTTATAATACTGTCTATTAAAGACTTCTGTGGTCACGAAATTTGGTGCGTAAATTGTTTGTATGCATCCGGCACTTATTGTAACTGCATTTCACGAAATTCGAAATCCCCCCCCCCCCCCCTTCTCGGAGTCGGATGGCAATAAACATGTGTAAAAACATGTTTTTCCGTTTGAATTCGCTTTGAATTATCTTAGAATGGCGAATTTTGGTGTGTGGATATTGGTTAAGTGTACGCATTATGTACATTAGTGGGATTTTGCAAAACTGCGAACTCACCCGCTGAGGGTGGGGAAGTAAGAAGTGGGTAAGTTGTGCCGAAGACAGTGGAGACCCAGACTCCTCACTTTGCGAGCGAGAAAACCTCTACCACTCACAGCGAGAACTTAGGTTATTAATAAAGATATGGACATTTTGACAAATCATTTAAGTTTAACGTCCAGCGAAGCGGGCAAAGCCTGCTAGTATATATATAAAATCTCTCTTCCTGAGTGAGTGAGTGAGTGAGTAAGTGAGGGGGTGATTCGTCATCGCCCAGACCAAGCCCCTGGACCTAGAAGCATGAAATTTTGTGACAATGTTCTTTATATGACGTAGGCATCCACAAAGAAGTGGTTTTACAAAATTCGCCCCTAAGGGGGGGGGGGCAAAACATGATTTCACAAAATCCTTCATATCTCAATAAAAAAAAAAAAAGAGATATCCGTGAAATTTTTGCTTTAAAATATAGCTAATACAAATGTCTAAAAACCAATTTCTGGAATTTTTGAAATTCGGTCCCCAAGGGAGCGGGAAGGGGGGGGGGGCAAAACGTGATTTCACATGAGTAAAATGTGATTTCTCATAATCCTATATATCTCAAACAAAAAAATAGATATACGTGAAATTTTTGCTCTAAAATGTAGCTAATACAAATATCTAAAAATCAATTTCTAGAATTTTAGAAATTCAGCCCCCAAGTGGGGCAGCAAGGAGGGGGGGGGAGTTGTAAGGGGCAAAAACAAATAGAAATACTGTTAGGCAGTTCAAAATTGGTACAGAAGGTTTTAGAGGCCTAGAAGTCGAATGGAGATATTTTCGAAAGTGTAAAGTTATTAGGAGGTTTGAGAAGGGGCAGGGGAGAGAAGGGAGGGCAAAAAAATAAAAATAGTGTTACATCGTTCAAAATTGGTATATAGGGGTTTTCGATACTTACAAATCGATTGCAGATATTTTCGAATTTGTAAAATTATTAGGAGGGGCGGTAAGGGGGGTGGGGCTATGGGCAAAAACAAATAGAAATACAGTTAGGCCGTTCAAAATTGGTACAGACAGCTTTTAGAGGCCTACAACTCGAATGGGGATATTTTCGAAAGTGCAAAGTTATTAGGAGGGCCGGGAAGGGGAGAGGGGAGAGGGGGGGGCAAAAAAATAAAAATAGTGTTACATCGTTCAAACTTGGTGTATAGAGGTTTTCGATACTTACAAATCGATTGCGGATATTTTCGAATTTGTAAAAGTATTAGGAGCGGTGGGAAGGGGGATGGGGCGGTAAGGGGGGTATGTGCAAAAACAAATAGAAATACAGTTAGGCCGTTCAAAATTGGTACAGATAGGTTTTAGAGGCCTGTAAGTCGAATGGGGATATTTTCGAAAGCGTAACGTTATTAAGAGGGACGGAAAGGTGGGGGAGGGGGGGCGGAGGGGAAAAAATAAAATAGAGTTAGATGATTCAAAATTGGTACATAGAGGTTTTCGATACCTACAAATCGATTGCGGATATTCTCAAATTTTAAAAATTATTGGGAGTCACGGGAAGGGGGGAGCGGAGGGGCAAAAAAATAAAAATAGATATAGATCGTTCAAAACTGGTGCATAGTGGTTTTTGTTACTTACAAATCGATTGCGGATATTTTCGAATTTGTAAAATTATTAGGATAGACGGGAGGGAGGAGGCGAAGGGGGAAAATAATAGAAATAAGAGTTAGAGCATTTTGGGAATTTTTTCCGAAGGCAGTGAGAACCCGGTGCGACATTTACCTAATCAGATTTTGTTTCTCTCTTTTTTTTTTTTTTTTTTCACGTGATAAATGTTAATGCAATTTTGAGAATTCAGTAATTATAGTGATTCATTTAAAAATAGGGACCAGCGAAGCGGGAGTTGCCTGCTAGCGTATATATATATATATATATAAGGCAAATTAATTACAGTCTTGTATATATATATATATATATTTTTTTTTTTTTTCTAAAAATATATTTGACGCTGCTTTTGCTCGAATCTTTTGGAATGATTTTATTCATCTTTAAATATGCAAAATTCTGCACGTGAAATTTTTGCTCTAAAATATAGCTAATGAAAATATCTAAAAACCAATTTCTGCAATTTTAGAAATTCAGCCCCCAGGTGGGGCAGCAAGGGGGGGGGGTATGGGGCAAAAACAAATAGAAATACAGTTAGGCCGTTCAAAATTGGTACAGATCGGTTTTAAAGGCCTGCAAGTCGAATGGGGATATTTTCGAAAGTGTAAAGTTATTAGGAGGGACGAAAAGGGGGAGGGGAGAAGGGGGGAAATAAAAATAGAGTTAGATCGTTCAAAATTGGTATATAGAGGTTTTCGATACTTACAAATCGATTTCTGATAGTTTCGAATTTTTTAAATTATCAGGAGGGGCGGGAAGGTGGGTGGGGCGGTAAGGGGGGGGGCTATGGGCAACAACAAATAGAAATACAGTTAGGTCGTTCAAAATTGGTACAAATAGGTTTTAGAGGCCTGCAAGTCGAATGGGGATACTTTCTAAAGTGTAAAGTTATTATGAGGGCCGGGAAGGGGAGAGGGGGGGGGCAAAAAATAAAAATAGAGTTCGATCGTTCGAAATTGGTATATAGATGTTTTCGATACTTACAAATCGATTGTGGATATTTTCGAATTTATAAAATTATTAGGAGGGGTGCGAAGGGGGGGGGGTGCTATGGGCAAAAACAAATAGAAGTACAGTTAGGCCGTTCAAAATTGGTACATATAGGTTTTAGAGGCCTGCAAGTCGAATGGGGATATTTTCGAAAGTGTAAAAATATTAGGAGGGCCAGGAAGGGGGGGGGCGGAGGGGCAAAAAAAAATAGAGTTAGATCATTCAAAATTGGTACATAGAGGTTTTCGATACCTACAAATCGATTGCGGATATTTTCGAATTTTTAAAATTATTGGGAGGGGTGGGAAGGGGGGGAGCGGAGGGGAAAAAAATAAAAATAGAGATAGATTGTTCAAAACTGGTGCATAGAGGTTTTTGATACTTACAAATCGATTGCGGATATTTTCGAATTTGTAAAATTATTAGGATAGACGGGAGGGGGGGAGCGAAGGGAGAAAATAACAGAAATAAGTGTTAGAGCATTTTGGGAATTTTTCCGAAGGCAGTGAGATCCCGGTGCGACATTTTTCCTAATCAAATTTTGTTTCTCTTTTTTTTTTTTTTTTTTTCCACGTGATAAAAATTAATGCAATTTTGAGAATTCAGTAATTATAGTGATTCATTTAAAAATAGGGACCAGCGAAGCGGGCGTTACCTCCTAGTATTTTAATAAACTTAGTTCATTATTTAGCTAGTAAAATAGATTTTTATCTTCAGAAATTTTATAGTGACAGTTTTCCGATTGAACAATGATATAATACTGATCATTTTATTATTATTTTATTTATTCATTTTTATTTTTGGTGCAGCATTTTATTATTATTATTATTATTTTAGCTGCTCTTATAAAATACTAGCGGGTCAGTATTTTCAAATGAATCACTAACTGTAACTTTTAGTCTTAAGAAAAGAAATATAAAAAAAAAAAAAACATTTCTGATCGGGTAAAAAGTCGCTCCGGTTCCCCACTGCCTTCGGAAGCGCTGCCCCGTGCGCGCTGCGCGCGCGTATTCCTGCCCTGACCCTTCGTGCCCTTCGTAAAAACTCACACCGGGTCCAAGGGTATACGTGCCCTGCGCGCACGTATTCCATCTCAAATTAAATTTTTATTCTTAAGAAAAGAAAATTAAAAAAATCATTTCTCATCGGGTACAAAGTCGGACCGGGTCCTCACTGCCTGTGGCAGCGCAGTCCCGTGCTCGCTGCGCGCGCTCAAGTTAAGGGATACACGCGCTGCGCGCGTATTCCTTCCCTGACCCTTTGTGCCCCCTAAAAAAAATCATTTCTGATCGGGTAAAAACTCACACCGTGTTCCCACTGCCTTCGGCAGCGCTGTCCCATTCGCGCTGCGTGCGCACAAGTTAGGTGATACGCGCGCGGTGCACGCCTATATCTTCCCCATCCTTTCAGCCCTTCCTAATTAACCTACATATACCAGTTTTGAACGGTCTAACTGAATTAACTGAGGTGCAAAAGAAAACCTAATCAGGAGACCTCAAAACGTGCAAATCTGATTAAAACTTTCGATAATATAAAAGAACTTTAAAATATCTTTCGAATTATGTATTAAAAATAATTTTATCATAATTAGCAATTGAAATATTGAAATTTTAAAATATTACAGCGCCATTTGGCGGTAGAAATTTCTGTAATCTACTGTTCGATTCCAAATCAACAAAGCTTTCTAATGATGTATTACTTATGAAATTATATTTATTAGTAGCTGAGATACAAAAGAAAACAGATTCAGGAGACCTCAAAACGTGTAAATGAAGCGAAATCTTGAATCCCACTTTTGATAATATAAAAGTACTTTAAAATATCTTTCGAATGATGTATTAAAAATAATTTAATCATAGTTAGAATTTGAAATACGCGTATTAGAATAAAATTTAATTTGCAATTAAATTGTACATTTTTTATTTATTCTCGAAACCCGATGAAATTTGAACTGCAACTTCGTCTTGTGATGTTAACAGTGTGTAGCAAGTTTGAAATAATTTTGAAGAAAATTGAAGCATTTTGAAATTTGCAATTTTTATCCCCAGTACAAAATCAGTAAAGCAGGAAATAAACTCTATTTATTCTTTCGCCCGCGCTATGGTAACCGAAATACGTCTAGAAGCTCGCTAGTCTTGCGAAATTAATAAAACTCTTGTGATTTGTTGCCACCTTTTATTCATACTTTAGTTAATTTAAAAAAATCTAATTGCCCTATCGATAAGCTATTTAAACCGTCGGATTCAGAAAATCGGATCTTTCATTTGATACCTTATTTGTAATGATACGACTGATATTTCTAATTTATTTTCCACTTTTTCTGTAAGAATGTCTCTTTTTAAGCAAATGGCCGTGAATTCATAGTCATTTTTCGATCGACATAGCTAAACGTTTTAATTAATATCTCCGCTAATTAGGGTCACATCGCTTAGCGAATTACCGCGATGTCGAGATGAAGAAATTCTGCGTCTGTCGACACCGGTTTCGAAGCGCTGCGACCATTAGCAAGAAAGCTTTAGCGGTCACAAGGCATTTCTCACAGACAGACAGACAGAAAGACAGACAGAAAGACAGACAGATGCGCACAGATTTTAATAATATAAGGAGATAAGAGATTTATAAGAAAAGAAAAGTGAAAAAAAAGAAAGAAATTCTGCTTACATTCTATGGAAACATAATTTAATTTAGTACGACTAGACGTATTTTATGTTATTATTCCATTAAACCATGCACTAACTGTGTTTCATTCACTAGCATAGATTACTATAACCTTGGTTTATGACCCAATTCTAGAAAATAAGCGAGAATTTCTCGCAATACAAAAGATTCAGAATATCCGTAATATTCAGAATATTGTTTCACCATCTAGAAATGTGTAAACTAAAATTTATCGATCATTTCGTCTATTCTGTTTATTGGCGTGCCTTATGCACATAGCTCGGTAATCCATATTTCTAGTTAAAGGATTTAGAAAATGACCACTTATTCATTCTAGAGGAAGGTGGTATATTTTTTTTCTCAGTCTATACTTAAAAGCAATGATATATATTAAAATAATCACAAAACATTGATTCACTCTTTATGCAGTGTTTTGTTTTAAATATTATTATTATTATTATTATTATTTTATTTTATTTTTATGAAAATGTTATGGAAGTAATATACCAGAAAATATATAGAAAACAGTCCACGCTTGTATACATTAAAATTTGTGTTCATTTGTCTTTAAAAAGTAGCAAATGTCTATTTTCTTTTTCTTGAAAGAAATATCGCAATATATCATTAATATCGATATTAACTTGGTGATATATCGCGATATTTAATTTCTGATATCGTCCAGCTCTACTAGATTGTAATGTACATTTGCGTTGTGCGTAAGTTTCTACAAAAAAATATTTTAATGTCACAAACTACGCTATTTCCTTCTCATTCCATATGATACAATCTCTATTCTATAGAATCTTTTCTCCTTTCGCGACGTAAGTATTAAAAGTAACAACAAATCCCAATGCACTAAATTTTTCTGCAGCAAACTATATACTATTAGACACAAATTTGCTTTCAACTAATCGGTCTGGGCAGCAGTCATTTTCATTCATGTTTTTTTGTTAATTTTCTTTACCTTGCTTCGTATAAATTCGCATTCGATATTTGTGAAACATGACTAAATCACTAAATGAGTAAATTAAATCAAAACATATATCACAATGTATGCGCCCAGGGCAATGACTATAAATATACATTCAAAGGTACGGCCTATAGAAAAGGAATACATTACAAAATGTAAGAGAAAAAATATACGCGGTAACTGAAAATCAGCTTGTGCAATTAGATTGAGGTTAAAGATTTTTTTTTTTTTTCAATTAGCAAATTGCAAGCTGCAGAAAAGTTCATTGCATCGGAATTCACTTTTTTTTTTTTTTTTCTATCTCTTTCTCTCTCTATGGCCCACCAGCGGCCGAGCGATTTTAAGCTCAAAGCTGGTAGACGTGAGGAGCCGGGTTTGATCCCAAGTCGCGCTCGTCGGCCTAACTGTTTATAGTGTTCAGTGGTTTTCTCCAGAACTTGCGTAAATACAAATTAAGACCACTTAGATAGCCACTCACGGTAGGCACCCCCCATCAGGCCTAGGACCCTAGAGTAGTCAATCAGGCTTACTCCCAAAACACAAAAATTCTCTCTCTCTCTCTCTCTCTCTCTCTATATATATATATATATATGCATGTATGTATAAGAAGAAATTATTGGATTCGTGAAACATTTCGACCACCGGTTTTCGATAGATTTACACGTTTTGAGAATCATGAAGACGATTCAACCATTTTTTGAAAATGTCTGTGTATATGTGCATTAAAAATGCTGTAGGGACTATATCTCCCAAACCAATAGACAAAATCCAACAAATTTTATGTTTATCTGGACATTGACTGATTGGTGCTGATTACAGTTGGGGATAAACCGCTCAACAGGTAGTGCCGTAGTATAATTTTTTTCAACTTTATTAATAAAGCATAGCATAGGACAAAATTTCCTAAAAATGCACATAATGTGAATTGTTTTTTAACTTTTTATGGGAAAAAAAAAAAAAAAAAAAAAAAAGAAAAACCCAGACATTTATATCCGTAATAGTCAACTAGAGAAAAATATATACATGTATCACTTCCCCCACGTGGGTAAAAATTTTCAATACGGGTATCTTTCAAAAAAATTCGTCAGTTCTTTTAAAATGAATGATTGAAGCCATAGATCTGTGATTTTTTCCCACCATTTTTGAGGGGGGAAAAATGTCCTTACATATCAGCAAAAAAAAAAAAAAAAAAAAAAAAAAGACTTTTTTTCGGTATTTAGCGTTGATTTAAAGAGATAAAAATCGCCTACATTTATCTTGGATACTAATTTTATTAATTTATATTTATATATAACAGTACTTCCATTCACTCACTCACTGACTTACTCACTGACTCATCAAAGCACAGCAAAATGTGATTATCCCATGAGATTACCTTCATATCTCAAAGGGAAAAAAACAGATATCCGTAAAATTTTAGCTTTAAAACATAGCTAATACTAAAAATCAATTTCTGGAATCTTGAAAATTCGGTCCACAAGAGGGCGTGCGTGACAAAATGTGATTACACATGCGCAAAAAGTGATTTCACAAAAGATCTTATCTCAAAGACAAAAAAAAAAAAAAAAAAAAAAAAACAGATATCCGTAAAATTTTTGCTTTAAAATATAGCTAACACAAATACCTAAAAACTAATATTTGGAATTTTAGAAATTCAGTCCCCAAGAGTGGGGGTGGGGAAGCAAAACGTTATCTATATTATATTTTCTATATAATATAGATATTTTTTCTATGTTAAAGCTTTAAAATTATTTATTTTAATTTTTAATTGCTGCCAAAAAAGTTTACGAGATAATTTATTTTTCGACATACAATAAAATATATTTTCACGCGAATAATAATAATAAAAAAAATATTAAATATTAAATTTGCTTAGGCATATGACAAAATATTATTCTTGTTGATTTCACTGAATTTTTACTTTCCGAACATACGTATGTAAGGAAAGTATTGTAATCATGTCAAAAATCCGAATGTGAGATTTTGCTGTTTCTATACGTTTTGAGGTCCCTGAGTCCGTATTCACTATTTTTACGATGATGTATGTATGTGTGTGTATGTATGTGTGTGTATGAACACGCTAACGTCTAAACGCTTTGTTAGAATGAGCTGTACGTTGGTACGCATATTGCAATTCACCATAGCACGAACCCTATTAATTTTGGTGAATCTGGCACTTATAGTTTTTTTTACAGGGACACAAATAAAAATTCTTTATCATTCTGGTCTATGGGACCAAAATCTTAAAAGTGCGATAGCATCTAAATGCCTTATTCAATTGAGCAAAAAATTTATACACATATTATAGGTCACAGTTACTCAATCTGTATAGATTTTGGAAAATCTGGCACTTATAGTTTTTTTTACAGGGACACAAAGAAAAATTCTTTATCATTATGGCCTATGGGACCAAATTTTAAAAAGTGCGATAGCGTCCAAACACCTTATTAAACTGATAAAATAATTTATACACATACTAAAGGTAATAGGTTTTGGAACTGCATAGAGTTTGGTGAATCTAGCACTAACAGTTTTTTTACAGGGACACAAAGGAAAATTCTTTATCATTATGGCCTATGGGACCAAATTTTTAAAAGTGCGATAGCATCTAAACGCCTTATTCAATTGAGCTGAAAATTTATATGAATATTTTAAGTTACTATTGCACTAACTATAAGCATTTTGGTGAATCGAGCACTTATAGGTTTTTACAGAGACACAACGAAAAATTCTTTATCATTATGATCTATGTGCTCAAAGTTCAATAGCGTTAAATTAAACACCGTGTACTATTTAGTGAAAAATACTCCAACACTCTATTATAATTTTTTCTCTTTTTTTAATCCTCTTACTTTACTTTATCTACAAAACCGTTAATTATACACAATGTTCCGGAAAGTCGAGTGGAGGAGTCACTCCGGATTTTTTTTAATTGGCATTCATGAATGAAGAAGTTCGAGGTTTCTTCGTCATAAAAATCTATTATTGATAATTATTTTAACTGACCGTATTTGGCGTGATTATTACTTTTATGAATAACGAGTATTTTGTCCTCACTTTTTCACGTGTACCTTCTTTTTGAACATCAGATAAAAATGAAAAGCAGTAAGTTAATTAGTAGTTTCTTTATCAATGAAAAACTACTGATCACTACTCACGAGTTAATAAAAGATGTCACAAGTTTCTTTTAAAATTGCACGAATAAGTGTAACTGTCACAGTTTCAATGAAGTCGAAGCAAATGCATCATGATCTTAAATAATATTATGTAAAATATTTTCCTCCTTAGTACACGTTAGAGAATTTTATTCTTTTTTTTTTTTTTTTTTTTTTTTTTTTTTCCCTTAAGATATATTTTTTAAATAATAGTATATTCTTTAATTTGCACATTCGATTTAGATAAAATTGGGAGATAATGTTAAAGGTCATTGTCTCAAGAACTTCACAGATTTACACGAGTATGGAACTTTTGCAGGGATTTCAAGAGAATTTGCGAGAAAAATTCTTATACATTGAGATCTATGGCAGGGTTGCCAGATTTGGCCTTTTTTTTTATTCAGTAGTCACCAATAATTTTTATTTGTAACGTTTGTCTAATCACTTCGAAGACTGATAGTCTATTATGTATATCAAATACCACTTCTCAAAATTATTGGTGACTAAAAAAAAAAAAAAAAAAAAAAAAAGGGCCATATCTGGCAACGCTGGTCTATGGACCCAAATTTTTCGAAATTCCTTTTAATGTTATTAAATCATTTAAAACAGAAGAAAAAATCTGATGTGGACACCACATGAATTCCTTATACACCCATTGGAATATACTTATTGTTATGAAAACATTGCACTGAGATTTTTGTGTGAGGTAACTGATTCGTAATAAAACTGGCAGGTTCCAGTCCACGAACATTCCGGAAAACAAGCAGAAAATTAAATAATAAAAACTGCTGTTCCAATCACAAAAGTCACGATAATAGGTTTATATATACCCCTGAGACAGATGTAGTAGATTTTCCAGGAATAGTACACCACGACTTATTAAAATATCACTCATTGGCAAGCGCACAACTTACAGTTCGACGAAAATCATTCGAGTATAGATGTCCTACTTTTGTTCTCTTTGGCCAAAATTAGTGGCGAGAAACGTTACATTTTATCAAAACAATTAACTATAAAGGGTTTACTGATTCTGGCTACACTGTTAACACGTTAATCGCCACGATAATATCAGAAAATTTTCAGATGGGCCATGGTAACTTTATTAAATAATTTAGTTAAAAATGTATCAAGGAAACATAATGTATCACAGAAAAAAAAAATAATTGCCAAAATTCCCGGAAAAACACTATTTTTTATGTCACACATATATGAATGACATGGCCCTATATTAAAACTTTTTTTCTCGACAAGCCGTGTCCGTCTTATATGTCTGACGCATCCAAACAACATACAACAAGTATTAACCTGTTGTTTTGAACACAGCGTTGAATGCATTGTGTAGGAATCAGTGGTACGTGTGTAAGGTCGAGACTATAGAACGTCTCCACAGTCCGTTTGAATTTCAGCTGAATCCAGCAAGCTAAAGTTGGGACGGTCAAATCGCTTCGTCCCCAGTGACTCGGCGAAGGTTGAGGTCAAGTGAGTTTTATGTCGGCATCGTGCTGCAGTGAAATAATTAGGATCTGAGTATTTGGTGAATAGGGAAGTGATTGTAAGTTTTAATTGAAATGAAATAAACCATTATATAACTATGTTTATTTCATTTTATTGTTTGTAGTAAGCCAAGAAATTTTCAGGTTTTGTTCCTGATAGGCCAAGCTTTCGAAACATAATGCAAATGTATCGTTTGCGTCGGACATCTGTGATTGACGTGGCCTTCTACCAAATCGCGTACGTCAGACATATATATCTGACATGGCTCATGTAGAACTTCTTAGCGTCAGGCACATATGACTGACATGGCGATTAACGTGTTAAAACTAGAGGTGACACATAGCACCTTCTGAGGGTGAAAAGCCTATCTCACTGGTGACACCCCTAGGGGTGCAAAATGGCACCCTTAAAAAGGGTGAAAAAAATGGCACCCTTAATTCAGGGTGCTTTAAAGGGTGAAAGATGGCACCACAAATTAGAATAACGGCACCCCTACACCAAGGTGCTCTGGGATTGCCACCCCACATAAAAAAGCATCCTTATTCAATGATGTACAGTGGATTTCCTCTCCCTCCCCTCTGATTCTGTTGCAATTTTATTTATTGGTTTGAATTGTAAAATATAGGGTGTCTATCCATTTTCACAATGAGTTTACAATGAGTAAATAATCAAAATTTCATGGTATCTCAGTATTATAATTTTATAATGGCATTTGAGTACATGTGAGCTATTCTAATATTTTCAAATAAAGATAAAAGTGTTTGGGACTTTGACTTATTTAACCGTCTGGTCGTTCTCTAACGGGCATAAATACATTCAGATTGCTCTAATTTTGTTATATCATTGATATTTACTACAACGTGATCCCTAATTAAAATGTAACATGTAGTTCTTATAGTTTATTAACAGATACAGTCAAAAATATTGTTACATTACGATGGATAGAAAAAAATTATATTTATTTCTGGTGGATTTTAATGCCGTTCTACCATTTCAAACATAAAACTGATATGCATTAATGAAGTGTACTAATACCTGAATTCTGTGGAATATGGGGGTGAAAATCATTCATTTACAGAGCGTCACAAGAGTTTCATTACATAATTCTCTATGGAAAATTGTTTGCATAATATTCGAATTGTGTTACACTATTTAATATATAACGATTATCATTTATAGTTTTTTTTTTTTTTTTTTAACAGAGACATGCAAAAGACTTTGGATACGGTACTGTTTCCAAAGTAATGTCTCTCAGCGATAATTGCTAGAAGTGCGTTTTCAGTTATGATATGCGTTTTTAACTAATTTTGGATATTATAGGTTATGTATAAGTGCTATATATAGTGTACAGGGCTACACAAAAGAATTCGTAAACATTACTCAATAAAAACGTGCATTGTTTAAAGGTAGTTTTTTATTGAATTATGAATTTTTCAAAACTGAGCTATATATTTAATGCACTAAGATGTTTGTAGAACATAAAACCATATACAGAGGACAAAAATGTGTAAACGATCTCTGAGTGATAATTTCTAGAAGTTAATTCAGTAGGTTTTTGTTTTTTACTCGTATTAAATTTTAACTTAATAAGTGCCGTGCATAAAAAAATAAAAAATAAAAATTATCCTGTACAAAAATGTATATTAACATGTATTTCTTCCTCTTATTAATAAAAGTTGTTGACAATGATTTTTCATCGATTATGCGTTGAAAAAGAAAATAATTGCTTTTATATCATTTTCTTACCGATTTTCATGAAACTCTGTATAACAAACATTTACTGTTTTTGAAAAATTACAGTAAGTGTCACACATAATTGAAGTAGGGATCAGAGAGAAATCTGTATATATATATAAATTACGTGTCACGATGTTTGCCCGGGGTAAACTCCTAAACTAAGGAACCGATTTTAATGAAATTTTGCACACTGTGTGCAGTTTGGTCCAACTTGAGAGATAGGATAGTTTTTATCTCAATTTATTGTCACAATATTGTTTTATTGCAATTATTTGTTAATTATAGACCTTTATTAAAGTTGCTCCAAAATATCTGTGAGTTCCATAAATTTAATTGTTGCCAAAAAGAAAGCACGAGTTCATTTTCTTTCGACATAAAAATAAATACATTTAATCAAACGTGAACGTTAAAAAATTATAAAAAGTTAAATTATGCATCTCACGAAAATTGACGTCATAATCAATTTAAAAATTTTATTCACATTGATAAAGTATGTAGTTATACACAAGCTAAGTGTGACGTCACTGACCGTCTGTGAAGTCAAGAAAAAGATTTCTTATGTTAATCGTCCATTAGATTTTTTGTAAAAAAATATTAAAAATCAAGGAAAATTATTTCCCTATTTTAATTTTAATCCCCATATTTTTGTATAGATATGTATTAGTTATCATGAGCATACGTTAGATTGAGTTATTTTGCTGTCAAATTGAGAAAAATTTAATTTTATATTTCAAAACTCTGTCGCCCTTGGAGTCTTTTGTATTTGGCGATCAAAAACATAACACGAAAATATACAAGCCAGATGTATATTTTCGTAATATGTATTGTACGAAATTGTTTCATGTTTTTCATTACTCTCTTAATATAAGTTGTTGAAATAGCCATTATTTTTGAAAGAAATTAAATATGTTCGCCAGATGATATGGTGATATATTTTTTTTTTTTTTTTTTTTTTTCCCGCCAAGGATGACAGATATGAAATTTATTCCGCTGCAACATGTTAATATCTTATACCAGATACATTATGTATATGTTACAATTTATTTCACGTGACACGTGTGTTAAAAATTTACTTACGACATAACCTTGCTTTTACAGTTATTGTTGCATTATTGTAATCTGTATCACTTTGTTTTCTTTAAGAAATTCGTGATCTATACATATAAAGTTCTAAATAAAAAGTAACCATTTTAATATTTTAAAACTTATGTTTTATTTAACATTAAAATTTAAAACTTAATTTAAAGGAACAACTTCAGTATATCCCCACACCCCACAACGATATTTGGCGATTTTTTGTTGGCGATTATGGCTAAATCATAAATCTAAAAATCATAATCTAACAAATCATAAAACATAAAATCATAAATTCAAAATAAACAACATATAGGCTGCCATATTATATCGCAAACAGTCCAGAACGACATCGTTATCGTTCAAAACGGCGCCAAAAAATAAATAAATAAATAAATAAAAAATCGCCAAATCCAGTTGTGGAGAAATAATATATACCTTATCAAATTATCAACGTATAACTTAGCCACAGCAACGCGTGGCCGGGTCTGCTAGTATATATATATATATATATATATATTTTTGGTGTGTGTGTGCGAGTGTCAACATGTTACCGATTTTAGTGATATTACTTACTCTTTATGAAAATTACAGTGAGTGCTGCATAAAACTATGGAGTTTGGGGAGAAGGGGTAGGAGAAAATAAAAGGACTTTTTAAAACCTAAACTGTTACCTATTTTAATGAAACTTTGTGTAAATGTCTGTTCAGCAGTATGCTGGTATAAAAACAACCATTTTCTTTCCTTCTGCCCTCTTTCTTCCCCCAGTTATGAGCAACATTCAGTGTATTTATTTATTTTTTTATTATTATTTTATTTTATTTTATTTTATTTTAATAATGAGTAGTATTTAAATTGATAATAGGGTGACTTTTAAAAAATCCTTTTATTTCCGTCTACAGCCCCCCCCCCCCTCTTTTTCCACTCCTCCCAAATGTATATAACACTCATTGTAATTTTCATAAAGAGTAAGGAATAATTATAGAAGTTATAATTAAAATCAGCAACATAGTGATATAAAAATAATTTTACTTCCATCTTCTCCCCACCCCCACACACACCAAGAATGTGACACTTATTGTATTTTTTCATGCATAGTAGGGGATAACTATGAAATTAATTGTACAGAATAATACAATTTTATAGTTCTGGTGAAAACATGGTTAAATAAAATTTGGCTTAAAAAAAACATTCTTACATCATATGCAATATTTACTTGTATATTAAACTTACGAAAATCGATATCTTATTGCATATATCCATATTAAAAAAGTTTCTGCCTTTTATTTTATTTATTTATTTATTTATTTTTTGTAATTTGACTTATTACATAGTAAACTTCAGTCAAGAGGTTAAATGCAATGAAGTGCATAAAAAGTTTTAAAAATAAAAATATTTTTGTTAAAAAAGCATTTTTCTTATTATAAACACCAAGTTTTTTTTTTTTTTTTTTTTTTTTTTTTTTTTTTTTGACAATGGAATTATATTATATCTAAGAGCCGTATGATACAAAAAATACAATGTAGAGTGGATGTTCCCATTAGTTGTTCATTTGAGTATGCGAAACAGGCAATATTTATGAATAAACCGACAAAATAACTTGCTTCTCCCCCCTCCCAATATGTGCAGAAAAATGACACACTGTGGTTGATTCCCCATCGTCAACTTATTGGTCAGTAAAAATGATGCTATGTAAAACTGAAATATTTGACAGAAATTTACTACAGTTGTAAGAACAGAGTGACCATTGAAGTTGACAAGGAAGTCTTAGCGAAATGTTCATAATACATAAATAACTCTTGATTCATAAATGTGATGTATTCATAAAAGATGTGTATTGTTAATTATATAAAGCTAAATAAATTTTCTACATCATCTCCAATTTCTAAAACTTTGCAATATTTTAAAAGTAATCTCAACAATTGAACCCGTGTTTTTCTTAGAGCGGCCATTATTTGTACACGCAAAATATCAAAAAATGAATTAAAAAAAAAAAAAAAAAAATTAATTATTATTATTATTTTTTTGTTGTTGTTGTTCTAAATATAATATTCATATTAAAATTATAATCAATCTAAAAGACAAAGCATCATTGTGATTATTTTCAAATCATTTGTTGTTAATCATAATTTAAATCAATATGATTAAAATGAAAGAACTCTCACTCCCCTTCCCTCTTCTGCTGAGGTTGATGGCTAAAAAAACTTGAAACACACTCTTTCACATTTTGTGCAAGCGCATTCTACCTCTGCCCTCATGGGCTATACAAATATTTTGTTTTTATACAAGTTGTAAAAGTCTGTTCTTCATAATCAGAAAGTTTTTCAGGATGGCTTCAGAAATTCCTAAACGTTTGTCATCATTCAGTAACTGGGGAAAAAATGTGTAGCCATTTTTTATTTATTTATTTATTGTTTGCAAAATGACTTTTGCTACAAAATTTATTTGTGTTATTAAATACACCTCACTAGTTTATTCCACTAAGTGTGTGTGGGGGTGGGGGTGGGGGGGGGGGACAAAGTTTCTTAGACAAGTAATGGATTTGTAATATACTTGCCTATCCATTATTTTACATGCAAAATAAAGTTATTCATAATATATTCATTATAAGACATTTAAAAATGAAGCTTTCTTTTTCAACTTTCTTTAAGTGAATGATTTTAAAATCAAGCAAACTTTTTTAAAATTTAATTTAGTTAAATAAACTTTCATGAAAAGGCTCAAACAATTTAAGAAATACAGTCTTACAAATATATATAACGGGTTCGAAATAATAAACATCATTTTAACCAAAACTAAGATTATCGTTCCATATTTACTAATTTTACATATAACTTTAAAAACATTATAATGATCTTTACAGTTTTATTAAGAGGTTCCTTTTATTGAATATATAAATTAATTTATTTACAATCTTACAAAATAAAAGTGTAAATGAATGTAAAATTATTATTAGAGGAAATAAAAGTTGGGGAACGGACTGTTTCAGTAATCAAAAAATTTTTTTTAAACAGAACGGTTTAAAAACCACATAAAACTCATTTAATTTAATTTAGCTGCATAAAATCTCTTAAACATGTTTTAGTAAAATAAAAAAATACAGTCATGTTAAAATATATCATGATTTTGAGGTAAGTAAGAAGAATTTTTATGCTTAAAACTAATGCTAAGGCGTCTTATTACTAATTTAATAAATAAAAAATAAATAAATAAATAAGAACAAATAATTAAAATTAGAATCAAATTTCGTTTACCTAATATTTAAAATAATTTAAATTACTTTCTCATTCGTGAACTTACATTGAACTTGCTTAACTTGAACTTACATTGAGTGTAAAGTTCTCTTCACCCTCCTCACTGGCTGAGGTAATGGCTAAAAACTGTAAACACTCTTTACTCACCTTGAATTTACTTACATTGAATTTACCTTGAGTGAAGTACTTTTCACTTCCTTCACTTGCTAAGGAAATGGCTAAAAACTCTAAACACTCTTTACTCACCTTGAATTTACTTACATTAAACTTACCTTGAGTGAACTACTCTTCAACCCCGTCACTTTCTGAGTTCAATGACTAAAATCTTTAAACGCAAGCTTTACTAACTTCGAGCTTACTTATTTTGGGTTGGCCCCACCAGCGGCCAAGCGATTCTGCGCTCAAGGCTGGTAGACGGGAAGTGACGGGTTCGATCCCAGGTCGCGCTCGTCAACATAGCCGTTCGGAGTTTTCCTTGTTTTTTCTCAGAAATTCGTGTAAATATGGGCTAGGACCCCTCAGAAATACCTCCCACGGAGGGTATTCCATCCATAGACCTAGGATTCTAGCATAGTCAATTGGCCTCAACTGCCACAAACAAACAAACTTACTTTGATTAATTTACTCCCCCCCCCTGCATGAATGATTTAATTTTCTTACAATCTTACAAAATAAAAGTGTAAATGTATGCAAAATTATTACTACAGGATAAAAAAAAAAGGGGGGGGGGGAGAGACTGTTTCAGTAGTCATAATTTTTAAAAACTGAACAGTTTAAAAAACACATAAAACTCATTTGATTTAAAAATCCCCTATATAAAACCCCTTAAACATGCTCAAGTAACGTAAAAAAAATACCATTATGTAAAAATATATAATGATTTTAAGGTAGTAAGAAGGATTTGTATGCATAAAACTAATGTTAAGGCATTACTTTTATGCAGAATGCTCTTAGTAATAAGAATAAATAAATAAATAAATAAATAAAAATAATTAAAATCAGAATCTAATTTTGTTCGTATAATATATGAAATAACTTAATTACTTTATTTAATTTACTAAATATTTTATTAAAATTAATAACTTTGCACTAGTCATTTATTTCGCACACATTTTGCTTAATTCTTGAATCGGACGTAAAAATTTTAGGCTTAGGGAAAATATTTATAAGTATTTCTGGGTAAATATTTGTACGGAAGAAATACATTACAATGGAAATTACAGTAAAATAAACAATAATGATTAGTGAACTTACGTTGAATAATCATTTGTGAACTTACCATAGATTGCAAGAAGAAAACTCTTATTGTGAACTTCGAAGCTTGTATCTCCATGTAGCCGTTAAACTTTAGTGATCCGGATGATCAATTTGCAGGGTGCCTCATTTCACCCTATACCTAATGCATGGCACCTTAATTAGCTCTAATCACCCAGTGAGAAGCCAATTGGCACACAACCACATTTCGAAGCCCAAAGGTGTCAAATGGTGCCGTCTTTTCATCCAGGGTGCCAAATGGCATCAATTTCTCACCTTCAGTTTTAACAGTGTATCCTGAAACAATATTTGCCACCAAATTTGATCACTAGTTTCGCAAACCGACACGATTGTAGCCAACACAGAATTTGGTCTTGAAATCAATTTTGACGATTTTGGCGTCGAATTTGGCAACTTGGCGACCGAGTTTGACGAAAATTTGTAGTTTAGGGTTGCCAAAGTTCAATAAGAAGAGAGCTTTGAATTTTCCGGAAAGATTCATTAGTTCATAGCGCAAAACTATATTCTTCGAAAGTTCAATAAAGGCATTAACAAGACTATAAAAAAAGAAGAGTAATTATTGATGTCTGTAGACTAGAACTTGCCTATATCTTTACATGCTGCATTCTGTAATATATTAGAGTAAAAGTGGAAACAAATTGTAGTTATTTTTCGTTTCCACGATGGTGAGCATTGACTTAGCGTCAAATTAGACATTCAAATGGGGCGGAAAATGGTAGTTCAGGATTCCCAAATGTTGGAAATTCTAACTTCAATAGGAGTCGAATTCTGGAATTTTTCGTAATGATTCATTGGTTTCTAGCTCAGAACTACCTCGAAAATTCTATAAACCATTGACAATATTCTCGATGAATTCAAATTCCATTCAGACTTCAAAATTTTCGGTTGTTTCTGAATTAGCAAATTTCTGGTCTGTAGTGTATTTAACGATGTTTGATTTCTGTATTAAGAAAGACTGTTTCATTGGATTGTTTCGAGAACATTTACTGATTTTTGATTTTTGTAGCACAAAAGAATTTTATTCAACTGTTTACTGAATATTCATTAAGTAAAGTGCATTCGTCGACTAGAACATGCTTATGTCTTTAAGAATCACTTTCTACATCCAGAAAATGTCAGGAACTTTCATAACAATATCATTATGGTCTCTGCCTACGGGACGAATATTCATTAAATAAAGTGCATCCGTCGACTAGAACCTGCTTATGTCTTTAAGAATTACTTTTTGTACGCAAAATTGTTGATAAATCTCATAACAGTATCATTACGGGCTGTTTCTACGGGCTGAATAGTCATTTAATAAAGTGCATTTGTCGACTAGAACCTACTTATGTACTTCCTAGACGCAAAATGTCGAAAACTTTCATAACAATATTATTACGCGATCTATCTAAGGACTGAATATTCATTAAATAAAGTGCATTCATGGACTAAAACCTGCTTATGTCTACCTTCTACACGCAAAAATATCGATAAGTTTCCTAACAATATCATTACGGACTCTATGTATGCGCTGAATATTCACTAAATAAAATGCATTTGTCGACTGGAACCTGCTTATGTTTTTAAGAATAACTTAACTACAAGCAAAAATGTCGACAACTTCCATAACAATATCATTGCGGGATCTATCATTAGCTTGTTTGGAAATCTCTATGATGAGGTCATATACAACGGCCAAAACCTTTGTATTTTTGGTCATTATAAATATAATTTTCGTAAATATCTCGAAAACGGAAAGTCGCAGAAAGACCAAAATGGGAGGTGCACAACTAAATGTTATTAAAAAAAAAAAAAAAAAACCTATATACCAATTTATATTGTTCTACGTCCAATCGTTTTTGAGTTATGCAAGATACATACACACATACGTCTGTACAGACATCACGAAAAATCGTATAACGTAGATATTTATTTCTAAAACGATACCTCGTATTAAGACAAAATTTGCAGGTGTAAAACTAGACTTCATGGCAGACATCACGAATATAAATTTGCAACATTCTACGATCATTTGTTTTTGAGCTATGCGAGATAAAAAAAAAATCCATTTCGCAAATCGGGATTACTATACTTCCTTATACTTTGCATAAGGAAATAAAAATTGATTAAGTTGCATTGACTTGCTAATCCATTATTATTATGCGCATTACTTATAGTTATTTTTCAGGGAAGTATGACGTTTTATTGCAGTTAGTTATCTGATATTTATAAAATTATTTAAAAGAGATACATGTATGTTTTAGAGTTTTACTAGCGAATTATTTTTAGGGAAAATCGCGTGCTTACCCTTTATGTTCTATTACAGGGAAGCACAAAAGAATTCGGATGCTTTACGGTCTATTGTAAAAACATACGAATTTGGAGTAAAATAATGAAACAATCCGCTATACTTTTTACTTTTGTTTATTTACTGAATTACTCACTGACTTAAACTTGTTTAAACGCCAGTAACTACTACATGTTCGAAACGTCGAGTGGATCAATACCAGATTTCTTTTATTTAATTTAATCACCCAAATTAGTTGGGACCACCTCTAGGGGTGTGTCCCAGACCGTCGCCAATTGCCCATCTGCGCAGCACTAGTGCGATGTAAAACCCAACCATCCATCCCATTTTAGTTAATTTATTAATTTGTGTTGCTTAATCTATAAGACTGAAGTGCAAGAAAATGGTCTTTTTTTTTTTTTTAATGGCAATTTTCACAAAGAATGAAATGAATTTTTCAATAGATAATTCAAATAGGAAAAAAAAAAAATCGAAAATTTGCAAAAATTACATATATATCAGTGGAGGCTCGTGAACCGAAATTAGGTGAAGAGCTCAAAAATAATATTTAAGTATTTTTAATCATAATTTTTATTAAGCATAGTTTTAACTAAAATTAACTAAAAATACTTATTTAAATGTAAATTTATGTTCTATAAATGAATACAGCGTAAAATGCCGCCACTGATATATATATATATATATATATATATAGTATCAGGTGGGCTGGCGAGCGGTTTAAAACTTTAAGAACAATACCAATTCTAATATTTACTTAACTTTTAATAAAGAATTAAAATATCTACATATTTACATAGATGCTAATGAGCATCTAGAATTAATTATCGAAGTAAATTCAGCAATCAAACAAGTCATCAAATTGATTATATTTCACGTAAACACATTTTGGTAATGTCCGTCGAAGTAGTACTTAATTAACTACGTTAATTACAAAACGAAAGTCATTAAGGCGATACAGCCGTCAACACTGTACGCTTCTTCCAACCTCTTCCAAATCCGATCGTCAACTGAGCTCTCTCTGGAAGGTGCTTTTTAGCTGCGGCATGTCCTGAGTGAGTGAGTCAGTGAAATATTCATCATCGCCCAGCCCAAACCCCCGGACCTAGAAGCATGAAAATTTGTGACAATGTTCCTCCTATTACGTAGACATCCACTAATAAGCGATTTTACAAAACTCGCCTCCAAGGAGAGGGGAGAAGGGAGGGCAGAACGTGATTTTACAAAATCCTTCATATCTCAAACAAAAAAAAACAGATATCCGTAAATTTTTTCTTTAAAATATATCTAATACAAATATCTAAAAACCAATTTCTGGAACTTTAGAAATTCGGTCACCAAGGGAGGGAAGAGGGCAAAACGTGATTTCACATAATCCTATACATCTCAAACAAAAAACAGATATACGTGAAATTTTTGCTCTAATACACAGCTAACTAGCAGGCTTTGCCCGCTTCACTGGGCACTATATTTAAATGATTTCTTTGTAACTGAATATATTTCGATTGGCGACTATTTTCGTCACAGCTTTAGTATGGGATCTTCTTGGCAATATCAAACATTTTTTGAACTTTTCGAATCTGTACAACAAAACTATTATTTAAACAAATATTTTCGAAAACAGTCCAATAGCAGGTGTTAATTCTTCGAATATTCTGGAGACAGTTGAAGCTGTTACTCGTAGAGTATAAGTCATTATTCGATGAATGTTCTGGGGCAGTCCAAAAAATAGTCACTTGTTCCACAGGAGTAAAGCAAATAACATCAAATACTCCAGAGCAAAAATTTTCGCTCACTCACGAAAAATGTCCAGTCGCTTAGAGCTCAATCCCTAAAGTGCAATCACTCAAAATTGGTCTCTGAATAACTCTGAATCGCAGTGACTACATACTCTTTCGCAAAAATCAACTCACTCCCATTTATAACTTTTGGCGACGGGGCTTGGAGATGACTCCATCGAGAATCCCTTGGTAAGCTCAAGGTCTATGTTCCCGTGTGTCGGAGAGCTTCGAAACTTCGGGAACCCTAAACTACCATTTTTCACCAAATGGGGTCGCCCACTCGCCAAGTTTGTCGCCAAGACATGCTTCCCATTAAACATATCTTTATTTAGTTACTTAAATATTAATTTGAATTAATCAAATATTTTTGCCCGACAGCGTGCAAGTGCAGTCACACACAGCAGCTCATTTATTTATATGTTAAACACAGCAGCTCATTTATTTATATGTGTATAGTGATTGGTATATAAAAAAATAAATAAATAACTAAACATTATCGTGCTACACAACTTTATTATATCTCTCCCTTTGCGGCTTTTAAATTTTTGTCGCCATATTAACGATTTTTTTTTTTTTTTTTTTTAATTCCTTGCATAAAAATAGAAAGCGTTTTATCGGACACCTTTTCGTTAATATATAAGAACCCTTCATATTCTGTTTATTTTATTAATGTTTTTTAGGTTTAAAATGGTGCTTGCTAAAATAAATTTTCTATTTTTAAAACTGCACTTTTTTTCCATAAAATTATCTACTCAGATAAAAATAGATCATTTATGTGACTACTATTTCAGTTTATTTTTTTATTTTTTTCGTGTTGTAATATTTTATAAATTTTATATTTTTGTTGCGCTACCTAGATTAAAATCGCTGTTGTTAAATTTAATCACTTGGCGGAAAATGTTCGGTGTACTTCAACGCAAAAATTTAAAAATCACCCAGGAGGATCTGTAAATAAAACTGATGTTAGTACAACATACATTAGCATCGTAAACTATATACGCAAGCGAAGTGATGACGTCACTGGCCGTCAGTGGATGCAAGAAAAAGATTTCCTATGTTAATCCCTCATTGGATTTTTTGTAAAAAATTATTAAAAATCGAGGAAAATTATTTCCCGATTTTAATCCCGATATTTGTGTATAGATATGTATCAGTTATCGTGTACATGCGTTAGATTAAGTTGTTTTTACTGTAAAATTGATAACATTTGAATTTTAAATTTCAAAACTCTAGAAAATAAAAAAAAAATGGCAAACTTCCATATTCGATTTAAAACATAAACATTTCATTTCAAAGGATGGTATTTACACAATAAATATCCAACTAAAATACTAATTAAAAGGAAAATGATAAATATTCTATCATAATTTGAAGTCAAATTTGTTTTCAAATGTCTAAATAAAGTGTCTAATATAAGATACTCATATGTTGCAGTGGAATAGATTTCATATCTGTCATCCTTGGCAGATAAAAAAAAAAAAAAAAAAAAATATCACGAAATTATTTGGCGAACATATTTAATTCCTTTTAAAAATCATGGTTATTAACCGACTTCAAAAAAAGAAGGAAGGTTCTCAATTCAAACCGTATGTTTTTTTTATGTTTGTTAGCTCATAACTTCTGAACGGATGCTCCGATTTTGATACTTTTTGTTTTGTTGAAAAGGTCTTGGTCTGCAATAGGTCCCATTGTAATATCTTTACGATCTAAAGAAAATACAGGGTGCCCAAAAAAATCAGTTCTAACTCTTTTAACTGCTAAATGGCTGCAGCTATAGTGATAAAAATGGTATGTAAGTATAGTAAAGTGGCCCTGCAGTACAAGGTTAACCGTTTGCTGCGCCACCTGGTGGAAAATAGTGGAGTTAGTGTTCCTATCTCGAAAACGGTTCTAGAGAAAAAAAATTAATTAGAAAGTTGAAGATTATCATCGATTTAGTACAAAAAGATAGTTTAGACATTCATGCTAACGTTTCTATCTCAGAAACGGTTCAAGACAGGGAAAAAAAGTGAATTATAAAATTGCAGAGCATCATCGATTTAGTACGAAAAGATAGTTTTGACATTGATGCTAAAAGTACAAGGCTAAAAATGTGCCTTTTTTTGTTCGCAATTTCGTACACTATACACACTTGAGCTACATTGCTCACGTAGTAGCGTAGCTGGTGAGACATACGCTATATAGTTCAAAATACGGTTACTTGATACTTTTTGCTTTGTTGTAGAGATCTTGGTCTGAAGTAGGTCCCATTATAACATCTTTACAATCTAAAGAAAATAAAGCGCCCTCTGGTAAAAAACAGCGGCATTAGCGCTCCTATCTCAAAAACGGTTCAAGATGGGAGAAAAGTTAATTACGAAGTTGTAGAGTATCATCGATTTACTACGAAAAGACAGTTTTTAGACATTATTGCTAAAAATAGAACGCTTAAAACGTGCAATTGTTTGTTCGCAATTTCCTACACTGTGCACACTTGAACTACGTTGCACGCTTTACAGCGTAGCGGATGACACGTATACTCTGTGGTTCAAAGTACTGTTACTGTAAGCGGTCACATCGACTAGCGCAAAGTCGTTTTCAACCAACTTCAGAAAAGAGGGTGTTCTTAATTCTTGCTATGTGTTGTTGTTGGTGTTTGTAAGCTTATAACTTCGTAAGAAATGCTCTAAATAACCGACTTCAAAAAGGAGGAGGTTCTCATTTCAAAGCGTATGTTTTTTTGTTTTTGTTTGTTAGCTCATAACTTCTGAACGGATGATCTGATTTTAATACTTTTTGTTTTATTGTAAAGGTCTTGGTCTGAAATAGGTCCCATTGCAAGATCTTTACGATCAAAAGAAAATACAGGGTGCCCAAAAAAGTCAGTCCCGACTCTTTTAGCTGCTGAACTTTTAGCAGCTATAGTCATAAAAGTGGTATGTAGGTACAGTAAAGTGGACATGTGCTACGCGATTCAACCGCCTAAAACGCCACCTGGTGGAAAAAAGTGGAGTTAGCTATCCTATATTGGAAACGTTTCAAGACAGGGGAAAAAAAGTGAATTATAAATTTGCAGAGCATCATCGATGTAGTACGCAAAGATAGTTTAGACATTAATGCTAAAGACAGAACGCTTAAAACGTGCATTTCTCGTTCACAATTTCCTATTTTGTGCACACTTGAAAAACATTGCATATATTGTAGCGCAGCGGGTGACATTTATGCTATGTAAAATTCAAAGTATGGTTATTGTAAGCGGTCACATCGATTAACGCATAGGCGTTTTAAGCCGACTTCATAAAGGAAGAGGTTCTCAATACAAACCATGTTTCTCGTTGTTGTTGAAATTTGTTAGCTTATAATTTCGTAAGAGATGATTTAATTTTAATACTTTGTTTGTTGTCGTAATGATCTTGGCCTGAAATAAGTTTCATTAGGATTTCATTAAGATATAAACAAATTACAGGATACTCACTAAAGTATGTTCTCACTCTAACTGCTGAACGCAAGCAGCTACACAGGTAAAAGCAATGTGTAAGTATTGATGTTGAAACTTCTGTCTATCAGCTGCAATGCATATTTTGCTCTTTGTTTGAACTTTACGCTGCGCAATTTCCAGCGCAGCGGGTGACACGTATTTACTGTAAAGTTCAATATATATGCCTAACAGAATTTTCGGTTACGAATACAGCGTATCCTTTCTTTACATTTCTAAAGACTTTTTAATTTAACGTATGTTCGTTGAATAGATAGTTTTTTAGTCATATCCGATAAAGGCAAGAAAAGTGACACAATTTAAAAATGCAGCATTTGAGAAAAATCAACTTAAAAATAACTTGACTAGAATAAAACTGGCACAACTGTCTCTCGAGTGGATAACTTTCTAGATGGAGATGTAACTTTTTTGTTCACAATGGGTGCATTTAATGTATTTTTCAGTGACATAAACCATTTTTTGAGTTATGTCACTTTTCTTGGAAGTTGTGATTTGTGAAACTTCCGTCGAACGTCTTCTGATGCTCTGCTATATAAATAAGTTTTCACTGAAAAGAGATAAATAAAATCTTTTTGTAAAAAAATAGAACCGACTCCAAAAAGGAACTACTATTCAAACAACTAAAAATGAAAGAAAATTGGCAGAAAATGGAACTGTAGATTGCGCCTAAAAGTATAAAATAATTTCCTTCGCCAAACAACCTATAACACTACAATTAATCATAACTTTTGAAGTCGGCGCAAAATTAAATAAAAATTGATACCTTTATTCAATACAAAAAACAAATCCTATTAAAAATACACGTCTCACATTGTTACCTGCAAAACGCAGCCGAAAACTACTTTGATTCAAGAAAACAAATAAGATTTCGTAAGCAGCAAAAGTTGGCGAAGATGCTGGTATCTGACGCCCTTGGTGAACGAAAAATCGCAAAATTATCTGGCAAACATATTTAATTTCTTTGGGATATCATGATTATTTTAATAAGGTATATCAAGAGAGTAATCAAGAATATGAAACAACACATCGTACAATATATATTATGAAAATATACATCTTGCGTGTATATTTTTGCCTTACGTTTTTATCACCAAATTCAAAAGCCATGAAGGATTATCTAACTTCGTAGAAACATAAATACCGCATTGTGAAGAATGTTGACTGTTCTATGTAGATGCTACTAATGGACCAATTGTATACAGTGATAAAATAATAAAGGAAACATGAAAATGGATCATTCGAAACAACAGCATTTGTTGCTACCGATCTAAAGACAAACCTTTAAAAACTAATTAAATTTTATTTAATTTTGCGCCGACTTCAAAAGTTATGATTAATTGTAGTGTTATAGGTTGTTTGGCGAAGGAAATTATTTTATACTTTTAGGCGCAATCTACAGTTCCATTTTCTGCCAATTTTCTTTCATTTTTAGTTGTTTGAATAGTAGTTCCTTTTTGGAGTCGGTTCTATTTTTTTACAAAAAGATTTTATTTTAACAACTTATATTAAGAGAGTAATGAATAATATGAAACAATACAACGAGATATACACTGATGGAAAAAAAAAAAATCCCAACACCAGGAAGGAGCTGTGCTACATAAACGAAATTTCGTAGGCGTGTTTATACATCTGAAAGATGACGTCGATTCAAATTTCGAGCCACGCGCATAAGTGTGGCGCTTGTAGCGACACTATGAACATGCAAATGAGGTTTGCTTTAAATAAGCGCTGTAAGGTTCGTGATCGATATTTACAGTTGAGATTTGACGTAGAGGGTTAATGTTAGTCAAGGATGCCTCTAAGAAGACGAAGAAGCCATTATCAACAGCTCACTGAGTTTGAACGAGGTCGTGTAGTAGGGCTACGAGAAGGTGGGTTTTCTTTCAGCGATATTGCAGAAAGACTTGGCAGGAATGTATCCACTGTGCATGAGTGTTGGCAGCAGTGGTCAAGGGAAGGTACTGCCTCAAGAAGACCGGGTTCCGGGCGGCCGCATGGCACTACTGAGAGGGAAGACCGCCGTGTTCGGCGTATGGCTGTGGCTAATCGTACTGCGTCTGCAGCTGAAATTCTAGCTGCAGTTGGCAACACAGTGACACAACGAACTGTTAAAAATCGGTTACTTTAAGGACAGCTCCGAGCCAGACACCCTGTAGCGAGCATTCCACTGACTCCAAACCACTGCCGTTTGCGACGTGAGTGGTGTCAAGCTAGAGCTCATTGGAGGACGGAGTGGAGATCTGTTGTGTTTTCTGATGAAAGCCGGTTCTGCCTTGGTCGCAGTGATAGCCGTGTGTTGGTTAGAAGGAGGCCAGGTGAACGCCTGCTAGCGACCTGTCTGCGGCCTAAACACAGAGGGCCTACTCCTGAAGTTATGGTTTGGGGAGCAATTTCGTATGACAGCAGGAGCACTCTCGTGGTTATCCGACGCACCCTGACTGCAAATTTGTACGTCAGTCTAGTGATACAACCTGTTGTGCTGCCGTTCATGAACAGCATTCAAGGGGGTGTTTTCCAACTGGATAACGCTCGCCCTCATACCGCTGTTGTAACCCAACATGCTCTACAGAGTGTCGACATGTTGCCTTGGCCTGCTAGATCACCAGATCTTTCTCCAATCGAGCACGTATGGGACATCATTGGACGACAACTCCAGCGTCATCCACAACCAGCATTAACCGTCCCTGCATTGACCGCCCAAGTGCAACAGGCATGGAACTCCATCCCACAAACTGATATCCGACACCTGTACGACACAATGCGTGCACGTTTGCATGCTTGCATTCAAAATTCTGTCGGTTACACCGGTTACTAATGTACCAACATTTCACATTTGAAATGGCTCTTCTCGCCAATGGCTCTACCTGTGATCTTGAAACTTTAATCAATTAAATATGTTACCTAGACAAATGTATTGCTGAAATTTCATTACTGTACAATAATTTTTTCTTGGTGTTGGGATTTTTTTTCCCATCAGTGTATAAAGTAGAGTGATAAATGGTAACCCTTGAGAAGGTCCAAGATGAGTCATGTGACTTGCTCTCCTTGCACCTGCGTATTCGATGGTTCCCTTGGTAACAGCTTATTTTCAGTAAATTTCTATGGCAACGGTTTGGAGATTGTTCTTCGCATAGATCATAAATGCCAATGTTTTTGTTTACTTACGTAGTTTAATATTCTTTTGTTCTAAATCATTTTGATTTTGATTTTACTTCTCTTTTATTTTGTGTAGTTGAACTTTAACCGACGAAATGCTTAAAAATAGTTAAAAAATTATTATTTGTTGTTAAATTTAGCTCTTTAAAAGTTTAAATTTTCCTTTATAAACGCTTTTAAACTTTGTTTGGAAACGATGAAAAAAAAGGTATTTTATTATTTATTATAATGTGAAATATGTGTAAAATTATTTTAAAAACAATTTATTTCGGTCATAGGACTGTCATGTTACCTGATAATAATGATAATTTGTCGAACTGATATTTTAAATGCCAAAATAGCGATAAAGGGCCAAACACAGCAACCTATTCGAGCATGTCACGTGATTCATCTTGAACCACGGAAAGTTAATCCTTCATCCATTGAATAAGCACTCTAATTTATATATCTCGTTGAAACAATATTTCGTACAATATAATTTATGAAATAAAATTTAAGTAAAAAATCATTTTTTAAAGTTAGAAGCTTTTTATTGTGAAGCCCTAAAAAGCATAAAATAAAATTTATTCTGGCAAAGACATGCTACAAAGAAATGAAAGTTTCAACACTAAGAACATTTTAGAGAAAAATATAGGTATTTTCCTTTTGTAAGAGATGAAAATTTTTTTATGTTCAAAATATTTTAAAAAGCTTTCGAGACGTATGTCCTTAGTCATTAGTTTTGGTATAATTATTCGTTAGGCCACAAATTTCAAATGTCTCGAAAGCTTTTTAAAATATTTTGAACATAAAATATTTTCATCTCTTGCAAAAGGAAAATACCTATATTTTTCTCTAAAATTTTCTTAGTGTTGAAACTTTCATTTCTTTGTAGCATGTCTTTGCCAGAATAAATTTTATTTTATGCTTTTTAGGGCTTCACAATAAAAAGCTTCTAACTTTAAAAAATGATTTTTTACTTAAATTTTATTTTGTGCTTTTTAGTTACAAAAAAGGAAAAAGCTTCTTAAAAAAAACTAATTAAAATTTTTTAGGATATTGTGTAGACAACGGGAAAATTTTCTTTTATAAATTGACATTTTGTTTCTATTATTTATCTGATAAAAAGCACTATATTGTCTTTTGAGGACCGAATCCGGGACCATCGCGTTATCAGCCAGACGCTCTAACCAAAAGTCTAAAAACTGTCAAGAAAAATCATAGAACATTCTAGAAAAATCTAAAAAATACCTATACAAAAGGACTATTGCTCTGGAACGCTTTTTAAAATATTTGGAATATTTAAATTTTTTATCTTTTGCAAAAGTGAAATATTTATATTTTTCTTTAAAATTTTCTTGTCGAAACTTTTATGATTTTATAGCATGTCTCTGCTAGAATAAAGTTTTATTTTAGGCATTTTAGGGCTCCACAATAATAAAAAACTTTCAGTGTAATTAGTTAATTAATTTTATTTAATCAATTAATTTTTTATTTTTATTTTTACTGAAATTTTTATTTTGTGCATTTTAGTAACTCAAAAAAAGCTTCTTAAAAAAAAAAAACTATCAAATTTCCTTAGGATACTGTGTAGACAATGAAAAATTTTCTTTTATCAGTTCATATCGTTTCTATTGATTATCTGCGAAAATGTAACACATGGACTTGTTAGGTATTATTGGAAGCAACAAAAAATTTTCTTGTATCAATTGACACCTTTTCTACTAATTATCTGCAAAAATTAACACGCTGGACTTTCCGGGTACCGAACTCACGACCGCCGCGTTATTAACGGGACGCGCTTACCAACTGAGCCAAAGAGCGACAAACGACCTAACTTATATTTACTTTAAAGTGAAGGCGCATTGTTTATTAGCGTGACACGAAGACACGATGACCAAGTCAATTTCAATTAAAAACCTTCTAAATATACATCTGGCATGTATATTTTCGTATTATATTTTTGATCGCCAAATACAAAAAACGCCATGGATGAAGTTTAAAATAAAGATTTTGTCAATTTGACAACAAAATAACTCAATCTAACACAGGCATACGATAACTAATACATATCTGTACCCAAATACGGGGATTAAAATCGGGAAATAATCTTCGATTTTTAATAACTTTTTACAAAAAAATCCAATGGGCGATTAACATAGGAAATATTTTTCTTGCATCCAGAGACTGTCAGTGACGTCACACTTCGCTTTGTCTCATCAGACATTTTGTTTCCCACTCAGACTCAGCGATTGTTGCCCACGCGATCCGAATTTCAAGTGTTATCAAAACACATAAAATGGGGGTTGCGCAGATGAAAATTGCTCAAATCATACCAGAACTGCTTTTAGAATGTTTAGATTTCCAACAGATGAAGAAAAGCGAAAGAAATGGGCTATTAATTATCGAAAAAAAAAAAAAAAAAAATTGTACGCCTAGCTTTCAATCACAAATATGCAGTGTAATTATGATATTTTTTCTTGCATTTTTTGTATCAATTATTTGTTTTTATTGCTATTTGGTTATCTAAATTTTGTATTTTACAATATACACTACTTTTCAACGTGTATAAATATTAAAATAAAATTAATTTAACAGTAATAGTGATGTCTACTTTTACTAGGGTTATGAAAAAATTTCGCCAAACTTATCAAATGCAAACAGTATTTCCCTCTCCTGTTTAGGAAAACTCGCCATTTTAGGCGATAAAGACGCCGAGTAATACGTCTGCAACTAAACGTCGCCAATCTATATTCCCGCTGGGCAACAATGGTCAGCTGCGAGTCAGCTCGTATTGTAGGAGCCTTAGAATGCTGGGCAGTGGAAGTCGTGTGTTAATTCCATGAAGCTATAGATATTCTATTACCATGGTTAATTCATTTAAATATAGTGACAGCAATGCGGGCAAAACCTGGTAGTAGAAAATATAAATAAATGTTTTTATATGGAAAAAAAAAAAAATTAAAGAAAAAAAGAAAATTCGAAGCTTATTATTCTTTTCTAAGTAATAAATATCAAATTCTGCAGAAAATAGAGTTTAATATAGTACGATAGGACTTCTTCTTTTTTTTTTTTTTTTTTTTTTTTTTTTTTGGGGGGGGGGGTCTATTTTCCATATAAAGGCAAGCAGTAACTGCATTGCTTTCCTTAGCAACAGATTATATATTCATTTGTTAAAATGTTTGTGTTACATTTAATATATGACCCCCTGGACGATTTTAAAATTTTTATATCATTTTAGTGATGAATTAAATTATCTATCGCAACTGTCCATGTCAAAATTTTGGCGAGAAATGCCCGAGGAACATCGGTGCCAAATTTCAAATTTCGCTAAGATGTCTAAGCTGTTCTAGTGCTTTAGCACGATTTGTCTGAATTTAATTTTAATTTAATTAATTAATTTATTTATTTTTTCATTTAATACGAAAGAGGAAAAAGGAAAAATATTTTTAAATTGGTCTAATTATACAAAATGTCTCCAGGTAAAATACTGTCAGTTTTCCGTTCTGTTTATTATCTATATAATATTTCTCTAACGTAGACCAGTTACAATTAATTTTTTGTCGAAACGATACGATAGTGGTGAAATTAATAAAATACGCGAGAGTAAAAAATAATATTTAAAAATGAACAATATTTAAGCACGCAGACTCAGCTCAATGAACTAAATGACGACATTTGTATATTGACATTATTTTATGGAAAAATATATTTTCAAAAGTTGCTTCTTCAGAATCTTTGCAAACGTCACTTTAAACCTAACAACATTTTAAAGATATATACAGAATATGAATTATTATCCTAAATTGACTAAAAAACGCAATCATAAAAATATAAACAAAATAGGATTTTTTTTTTTTTTTTTTTTAACAAAAAATTATGCCAGAATGAACTGTACTGCCTGCGAAAGTATGAAAGCTGGGTCGTCAACCATGAATTTTATTTTGAAACTTTTCTTCGAATGATTCTGGTTTCACTATTGCACAATATTTATTTGGTTGTAATAAGAATTTGGCTTCTGGTAAATTAAAACTTTAATTAGATGGTGAAATTGGTATAATATTTATGAGTTTCAATTTTTAAAGATAAATAAGAAAAGAAAAAAAGTGCGAAATTTTCGCACGGGTTTGCTAGTTAGAAAGATAATGCCTAAAGTAGCTTTTCCTATATCATTGGCATCTCTATAAATTAAATTAAATTAAATTAAATTAAATTATCCAATACCATTATATTTCGTTCTCCAATCGCACTTTTTATTTTCTGAATTAAGTGTTATTTAAATCTAAATAGAAAAAAGAAAAAGAAAAGAAAAGAAAGAAAAAGAAAAAAAGTAAAATTTCAAGGAGTAAAACAATAAATGATGACAACACAAAATCACTGTCTGAAAGAAATTGTATTAACTTCTGAAAAAATCACTCGAAAATGGTTTAATTTTGATTCCAATAGCCACATTTAATAACTGTTTGAATTTGTATATAATATCCCGTTTTGAGGTCACCTGAATATGAAAGTCAAATTTTTAGCCGTTTATTTGTATGTATATTTGTTATCGGCATAACTTAAAACAAATAACTGCAGTAAATTCAAATTTTATATTTTAAAGTTCGTATCAGGCTTCGACTAGAAAAACTCTATAAAATTAGCGATTTTAAAGGCAAATAAATAACAGCCTTGAAAATTTTTATTAATAAATGTAGGCATCATAATTGAATGGGGGACGTTGAGGGGCGGTAGCTCACACATACAGAAACACACAAAATTATATGTGAGATAAAATTGTTCCTAAACCTGTTTTAGATTATTTTTAAAGTAGATTTAACAATATTACCTTGCCATATGGATTTTACGACTTAATGGGCAATCTATTGAAATGCAGCGTAAGAGAATGTCGTGTGAGTGACACACCAGATTATTAGTATTATTATTATTTTAGAACTATATTATTGCGATACTTTAACAGCGATTAAATAGCGCATACTGCGGCAATACATCGATGAAAACAACAGTTTTTCCCTCTACGGAGATGAACTATTCGAATCAAGTTATTGCATCTGTTCCTCCGCAATTACTCTTAAAACATGAGGCAATAAAAATTTTCTACCTAGAATGGCATAGTTTTAAAGGGAAAATCCTGAAGGAAAATGTAAAATCACTGTAGCTCTCCGTCCTATATGAATGCTCCTCAGTTTATTTTACATTTTTCTTATTCGCTTGAATTACTGATTTGATCATCTTTTCACGCTACTCAATATGAATTTTCGACACATGAAATCTATCATTTTTATCAGTAGAACGACACATTTATTTTCATGAACTCTGATTTTATACAACGGGAGTGATGGCTATTGAAAGTAATTTATGAACATAATAAGGCGTTACAGTTGTTCTTCTTAGATCAAAGTAAATGAAAAGATAAAGATTCTAACGGATATTAAGTAAAAAATTAATAATTTATGATTTATTCAGATGTCCATGAAAGTGAAATTTGAAATACTTTTTAGACGAACTGTAAAAGTTTCTTTGTGGCATCAGTATTTACAAAAATCAGCGTAATTTTAGTATGAAGTTTTTCGCAATTTCTTACATAAACTCGGAAACTCTTTCCCTGTGCTAATTACCGATTTTCTAAAAATTACTGGCATAAGGTTTAATCAAGAATAATATTTTTGAGAAATATTAGTTGCTGAGTAGAAAAGCTAGAAAAAACCCTAGATATAGTAATTTTTATAGATCTATCATCCCCATGTTATCGAGCAAAGATTTTTGATGCCGAAAAAAAGTCTTAGCATCAGCCATTAGGGAGTAAGAAACTTGGCAATAGTAATATAACAGAATGCTGATGAATTTTGAAAATGCCGAAATATTACTGCGTGGCTTTTAATTTGTGCTAATCTATATAAATAAAGAGAAGTGTAGTATGTGTGGGTATTTGTGAGTGTGTCTGTGCTCTGGTGCTCACACTACTGAACGCTGAGCTACAAAGCTTGGCATATGGGTACTTGGGATCCTGTAGGTGTTCACCTCATCGAGATTTTTTCAAATTTTGAATTTGAACTTTTTTAATTATTATTATTATTATTATTTTTTTTTTTTTTTTCAATTTTAAATATTGACTTTTATGTTTCATTTTTCATGAATTTATTATTCCATTGTAATCGTCTGCGTATGTTAGCAACGGTTATTAAGAAATTTATTTTTTGTTTAATACATTCGTTTGAAGGGGAAATATTTTTTCTCATATAAATTCATTTTATATATCTATAATAATAAAAGAAGATGTCTGTCTCTCTTTCTGTCTGTCTGAGCATCTATACGTTCAGCCCCTACTGAACGCAGAAGTATAAAATTTGACATACGGGTACTCAGAAGCCTTCCCGAAGGGATAGTGAAAACAGAATTTAAAAATTTTAATTAGTTGCGAAGATATTAATTAAAATGTCAACCCACGTCTTCGGGATTCAACGGCTAATTGCTTAAAAAAAAAAAAAAAAAAACATTCTATCAGCAGACGATATTTTTCGCTGTCTGGAATGGAAACAAAACATCTGGAAATCATTAATATCACATGTTCTTGAAGTGGGATTAAAAATTGCGAATTTCAAAATTCTTCAAATTTTCATTTATGTTACATTTAAATTAATATTCGGATTACACAGCATATTATAAAGCTACTGTTCAATTTTCATGAAAATATATTAATAAACAAAAAATTTACCTTTTTATTGGTAAAATATTAAGTTTTCTTTTATATTTTGCAGTACTTTGAATTGAGATATGCCGTTGAAATTTCGTAGTATTTGGTTTTAATGCCTGATAATTCGATTGTGAACATTTTTGAAAGAATAGAATTATTAGGGAGGGGGGGGGGGGAAAGGGGCAAAAAAAATAGTTACAGCGTTTGAAATTGGTATATTTAGGTTTTAAAGCAAGTTAAATCGATTGCGGATATTTTCGAGTGTAAAATTATTAGTAGGAACGGAAAGGGGGGGGGAGGGGCAAAGGTGTAGAAAAGGAACGGGAGTTTCGGAGAAAACCACGGAAAACCCAGAACACTTTTATTCTTTAATATTTTGCAGAGTTTCGATTTCCAATTTCTCCTCACATATAGTACTAAGGATTTTTAGCGTTATATAGCCCGGAATTATGGAAGTTATTTGAATTGGAATTGAAGAGTATGTGTTGCAAATCTCTGTCGCCAGAGGGCGCTTTGATATTTTAATAATTCAATATCTAGAATTCTATTTATGCTTAAATTACTTATACACACCATTTGAAATATTACGGACTTTTAAACTGATATAAGCCGTTAAATTCCATACGGGAGTTTCAGAGAAAACCACGGAAAAGCCAGAACACCTTTATTACAATATCTCCAATTCTAATTGCGATGCAGGCTTTCGAATTCCGATACTCCGTTAACATTTCGTATTAAGGATTTTTAACATGCAAGTTTTAAAGAAAAACCATGAAAAAAGTCAGACACAAATTTGTTATAACAATTCTAATATTACCTTTGTATCTCAGCTTCTAATTAACATAATTTCATAGGTAAAATATCATTTTAAAAGTCTTTTAAACTGAAATTGAGGAGTACATAATGCAAATCTCTGTCGCGAGAGGGCGCTTTGACATTTTAATAATTCAATATCTCCAATTCTGATTATTAGTAAATTACGTATAGGGAGAAGATTGGGAGACCGTAGGCCCCGCCGGGTTGCGGATTTGCCACGATCAGAATTTTCAAAGGTCCTTTACATGGTGAGCGGACAGGCTATTTCAAATCCTGAAACATAAAGCGGCGCCTTAGTCGCCACAGAGTGAAAATTTGCTACAGTTAAAATTTTCAAATCTATTTGCGGTATGAGCGTGGAAGCCGTTGAAAGTTCTAAATCGGGGATAAGGCGCCGCAGGCGACACCGAGCTGGACTTTGCTAAAGTCAGAATTTTGAAAGATCGTAACACGGTGAGCGAACAGGCTGTCTCAGATATTGAAACAAAAAGAGGGCGCCGTAGGCGCTACCGAGCAAGAATTTACTGCGATTAAATTTTTCAATAAAGTTATTTTCACATATGTCAATGAGATGTTGTAGGAGCTGAAACGGGAAAAAGGCGCCATCAAGCGGGAGTTTCGTAAAGTCGGACTTTTCAAGGATCGCGAACCAGCTGGTCACCGAAGGCGGCTAGTTGAAAATAGAAAGGCAATGCAGTAGAAAAAATCTATCTATATATTAATTTGAAACGTGTTTTTGTCTGTCTCCACTAAATTGAGAGAACGGCTAGGTGTAAAAATTTGGTTGAGGTGTCTAAAAAAAGGTCTTGGTCTGTAGATATGTTATGAAAAGAGAAAAATGAAATAAGTAGAACGGTTTCCCCCCCTGGGGGGGGCAGGGGTTAAGCATACGTTGGCGGACATAACTCAGCTCCAAATTACTTCACGGAGAAGAAATTGTACATGGGGGGACTAGACTCGAATAATAAAAAATCAATATCTCCGATTTTGGAATTTTAAATTTTAAAGGGGAGGAAAAAGGGGAAAGTAGATTTGAAGGGGGGGGGGAAGGGGGAAATTAGTTTGAGAGGAAGATCCGTTCTAGACCCACACATGTAGCACCTCATTTTAAAGGTCTTGAAATTGCATATTGATTGGGATGTTTGAATACAATATAGGGCTTCCTCTGGTGGGGAAAAATGGAACTAGGTGATTTTGTAGTAGGCCCTATCATGTTGCACATTATTTTAAAGGTCCTGGTATTTCCTGATCGTTGGTGATGTTCGTATAAGAGAACACACTATGCTCCCTGGTGGTGGAAAGTGCAACTAAAGGATTTTGCTGTTGACACCACCATGTGACACCTTATTTGAAAGGTCTTGAAAATTCAATGCGATTGGTGATAAAGGTCTTGAAATTTCATGTTGATTGGGGATGTTTGTATACAATATAGTGCGCCCCCTGGTGGTTAAAAATGGAACTAGGTGATTTTGCAGTAGACCCTATCATGTTGCAACTTATTTTAAAGGTCTTGATATTTCCTGACCGTTGGTGTTGATCGTCTAGAACACGCTGTGCCCCCTGGTGGTAGAAAGTGTAACTAAAGAATTTTGCAGTTGACACCACCATGTGACACCTTATTTGAAAGGTCTTGGAAATTCAAGGCGATTGGTGATGTTCGTATACAACATACTGCGCTCCCTGGTGGAGGAAAGTGGATTTTGTAGCGCGTGCTAGCATGCCTTCGATACGGTGCCGTAGCCACAGGCAGCGGTAACACGAGTCAGAGGTTCGTTCGGTTCAAGGTTAATTTTTGAGAAATTTTTCATGTTATTAGCGGCCTGTATATACGTGCCGCAGGCACTGGGTCACGAATCCGAGTTCCGTTCTGTTTGAGGTAATTTTTTTTGGTTACAGATTATTATTATTATTATTATTATTATTATAGTTATTATTATGTGTGATGTTTTAATTTAAAAATAGAAATTCAAACGAAATCGAGTCAAAGATATAAAACCATACAAAATTAAGGTGCATCTAAGGTTATTATCGTGAGACCGGGTAATGCTGGGCGGGTTCGTTCGGTTCTAGGTTATTTTTTGGGAATTTTTTTTATGTTGTTAGCGGCCCGCGTATGCGCTGCCGCAGGCACCAGGGTCACAAAGCAGAGTTTCGTTCGGTTCTAGGTAATTTGTTTTGTTACAGCTGATTATTTTTTTTTTTCGCAATCCTTTTATTTAAAAATAGAAATTCAAACAAAATCGAGTCAAAGATATAAAACCACACAAAATTAAGGTGCATTTAAGGTTATTATCGTGAGACCGGGTAATGCTGGGTGGGTTCATTGGGTTCCAGGTTAATTTTTGGGAATTTTCTTATGTTGTTAGCGGCCCGTGTATGCGCAGCCGCAAGTACCGGTGTTACAAGGCAGAGTTTCGTTCGGTTCGAGGTAATTGTTTTGTTACAGATGATTATATTTTTCGTGATGCTTTCATTTAAAAACAGAAATTCAGACAAAATTCAGACAAAATCGAGTTAAAGGTATAAAATAATACAAATTTAAGGTTCATTTAAGGTATCATGGGCCAGGGGAACGCCGGACGGGTCAGCTAACATATAGTCTTAGTATTAAACGAAATAGAAAATAAAAGTTAGCATCTGTTTATTTGGAGTCAGTTTGACGTCACATTGACAGTACTTTGTAGAAAGTGATGCCATATATAGTATTTCTATTTATAAGCATTTTTCCGACTTTCTTTTTACTTTCCGAACACTATAGTGAGGAAAGTATTGTAATCATGTCAAAAATCCGAATTCGAGATTTTGATGTTTCTATACGTTTTGAGGTCCCCTGAGTCCGTTTTCACTATTTTTACGATGATGTATATATGTGTGTGTGTATGTGTGTATGTGTGTATGTGTGTATGTTTGTGAACACGCTAGCGTCTAAAGGCTTTGTTCGATTAACCTGAAAGTTGGTACGTATATTGTAAGTCACCATAGTACGAACCCTATAGATTTTGGTGAATCTAGCACTTATAGTTTTTTTACAGGGACACAAAGAAAAATTCTTTATCATTATGGCCTATGGGAGCAAAATCTTAAAAGTGCGATAGCATCTAAACGCCTTATTCAATTGAGCAAAAAATTTATACACATATTATAGGTCACAAATACTCAATCTGTATAGATTTTGGAGAATCTAGCACTTATAGTTTTTTTACAGGGACACAAAGAAAAATTCTTTATCATTATGCCTATGGGGCCAAATTTTTAAAAGTGTGATAGCGTCTAAACGCCTTATTAATCTGAGCAAAAAAATTGTACACATGTTATAGATCACAGTTGAACTAACTGTATAGATTTTGGTGAATCTAGCACTTGCAGTTTTTTTACAGGGACACAAAGAAAAATTCTTTATCATTATGGCCTATGGGACTAAATTTTTAAAAGTACGATAGCATCTAAACGCCTTATTGAATTGAGCTGAAAATTTATATGAGTATTATAAATCACTGTTGCACTAACTATAAGCATTTTGGTGAATCTAGCATTTATAGGTTTTTACAGGGACACAACGAAAAATTCTTTATCATTATGATCTATGGGCTCAAAGTTCAGTAGCGTTAAATAAAACATCGTGTAATAGATGGAGAAAAATACTCAAACACTCTATTATGGTTTTCTCTCTTTTTGTTGTTTAACAACTCCTCTTTCTTTACTTTATCTACAAAACTGTTAATTACTCAATGTTCGGAAAGTCGAGTGGAGTCACTCCAGATTTTTTTAAGTGAAATGTCGTAAATTATATTAGCTGTTTTAACATGAAATACATTTAAATAATGAGGCGACGATTTTTGAAACATTACGGTCAATAAAGTGATCGTCGAATTCGACGGGTTCCAGCTAGTTAAGTATATTAACTTTAAAATTTAAAAATTTATTTATGACAGTTATGTTTAAGCATAATTTTTATAGCATAACAACTTTTTTTGTTTTTCATTTTTAATTAAACTCCTTTAAAAGAAAAATATTTTCTCTTTCTATTTGTCTCCTTTTTTTTTTTTTTTTTTTTTTTTTTAATAGTATTTATCGGGAAAAAAATGGTAATATATAGTAGAAATGATTAAACTGTTTAAAATTTATTTGTTTTTATACATTTATTTCCTTTTAAAAGAAAATATACTTTTTTATTTCATTTATTATATTGCTCGAAATGATATGATAATATAGTGGAAATAGCGGGGGCTGTAAAGTACATGGTTCAAAAACTAAAATATTTAATAGATGTTGAGATACAGTCATCTTTAAAATCGTAGTTCTTGAATAATAGCAGATGCACCTGTCGTCGATAAATACCTAAAATGAAGTGACCGGGAAATACATTTAACCATTTCTGCAGGCAGTGGAAACTTGAACAAGAGCTGCCGTAGGCAAAGCGACGTTAAGAGCGATTTCAATGTAATTTTTTTAGTTTTTATTTTTAATGTGACGTAAAAAATAAATGCTCATCCAATTCTTTTGAAAATTCATTAAAATTTAGTGACCAGCGAGGCAGGCATAGCCTGCTAGTAAATATATATATAAAAAAATGGGATAAGTTTTCATAAGTAACTTATATTTAACTAATTTATGAAAAATATATTTTTTATAATCAGTTGCTTTTTTATTATTAGGAAATAAATACTGTTTTCATATTTAATGGAATACTTTATTTATTTATTTATTTTTAATAGGGATGGACCGGATATGGATTTTACCGGATAACCGGATACGGATATCCGGCATTCCGGATATTTTTTTACTTTGCCGGATCCGGATATCCGGCCGGATATATCATCGGATATCCGGCAGTCCCCTTCCCCAGTTCACATGCAATTTTCAGTTTTTTTAGAGCACACGATAATTAAACTAGTATATTGTGGCCACCACAATACTTTCTTCTATATTTTCCTATACAAATTTACTAAGGGCAAATAATTTATTAAAACTATTGTTCATTAAAATTATCTAACATAAAGAATGCAAATGATTTTTATCTTGGAGAAAACTAAAACCAAATATCCAAATAAGGACAGTTTTATTGCCTATAAATAAATCTTTAAAAATGCGTATTTATAATGGTTATCTCATATCTCATACAAGTTTAGATATAGTCTTCCCGTTATCGAGGAAATTTTCAGTATAGAAGCGCCATCTATTGGTCTATAAGCATCCAACTTGAATCAGCGTAATGTCTCATAATGTCCTTCTCACATATCAAGTTTTGTTTGATTATACGCCATAGAACCTGAGATATCGTCTTTTCTTAAATTACAGAAATCTCTGTGTGGCAGCGGCAGCTGTTGAGCGGCTGACATCAAAAATTGATAGAAACTAATTTATGTGAAGATTCAACTACAGATAAATTTTTATGCAATTCTGTGCATTAGTTCCTGAGATATAGCCTTCCCTTAAATTGCGGAAATCGCTTTTTTAGCTGCGCCACCTGTTGGCCGATAAACATTATTTATTAAAATTTCCCACCACGATAAATGCAGGCGATTTTCATCTTACAGCAATCTAAAAAACTGCACTATAGCAGCGTAACCTATTGGTAGATATACATCCAAATTGAATCGGCATAATGTCTCATAATGGTCTTCTCACATATCAAGTTTTGTTTAATTATACCCAATAAAACCTGAGATATAGCCTTTTCTTAAATTGCAGAAATCGCTGCGTGTGCATCACCTGTTGAGCGGTTGTCACCAAAAGTTGACAGATACTAATATATGTCAATGTACATCTACATATAAATTTATATTCAAATCTGTACAGTAATTCCTGAGATATAGCCTTCCTTATATTGCAGTATAACTGCGCCATCTGTTGGACGATAAGCATTTAACTTGAATCAGCATAATGTATCATAATGACCTTCTTACATATGAAGTTTTGTTTGAACATACGCAATAAAACCTGTGATATAGCCTCCCCTTAAATTGAGGAAATCACTGTATTGCAGCGCCACCTGTTGAGCAGTGACACCAAAAGTTGATAGGCCCTAATTTAGGTCAAGGTGCATCTATATACGAATTTATATACAATTCTGAGTAGTGGTTTCGGAGATAAAGTTGCCACAAAATTTTTGTCTCTCTCTCTCTCACACACACACATTTTCTAAAAATTGTAAATTCATGTTCTTAGACCTCCCAAAACGTATAAATCCTTCGAAAACCGGAAGTCGAAAATTTTTATGAATCCCATACTTTCTTCTATTGCATATAGAAGAAAGTAAAAAAGATATTTGCATTTCGTTTTTATACAACTGAATTCCATTCGCATACATAACTAGTATGATGTGGCCACCACATGAATTTCTTCTATATAATTTTACACAACATTCATTGAACATAATTTTTTTATTAAATTATTTCTTATTATAAATGCAGATGATTTTTATCTGAAAGAATTATATCACTACATGCCGAAAGAAAGTAAATTTTTTTGCCAATATCAAAAGAAATAAGATTTTTTACTAATTTTTTTTCGTTAAAAGATAAAAAAAAATCTATAACTTTGTTTTAATTTATCACAGATCTATGCTTAAACCATTTATTTTAAAGGTAATGACGAAGTCTTTCGAAACAAAACACCCATATTGAAAATTTACTCCCCCCCCCCCCCGAAGGGGGGGGGTGTTAACTCCCCTTCCAGAGGGTGAAGCTATGCTGCAACATGCACAATTTTTTTTTCATGTTAACTATTACTATTATAAATAATTCATATTAATTTTACAATCACACGTTTAAAATAACTCTCATTAAGTACATTTATACAAGATTTTGTCCCATACTGGCATGTTAAAAATTTAGAAAAAATGCGATCACAGCACCACCTATTGAGCAATTGTTCCACAAATCTAATCAGCACCAGTTTATGTCAGGGTTCAACTAAATACCAAGTTTGGTTAAATTTCGTTTATTGCCTCGTGAGTTACAGCATCCACAAAATTTGTGATGCACACACACACAAACTGACAGACAGACATTTTCTAAAAACAGTCAAATCGTGTTCAGGACATCCCAAAACGTGTAAATCCATCGAAAACTGGAGTTCGAAAATTTTCACGAATCCAATACTTTTTCTATATATACCTTCAGAATAAAATAAAATTGTAAATATCATTGGGATAATAAAGCCATAACAGAGTTATTTTATTTTATTACGTTATTCTCTATTCAATAGAAGAAAGTATTGGATTCGTAAAAATTTTTGACTTCCGTTTTCGATGGATTTACACGTTTTGAAAGGCCTAGAATACGATTTGATCATTTTTAGGAAATGTTTGTCCGTCTGTGTGTGTGTGAGAGAGAGAGAGAGAACAAAAATTTTGTGGCAACTGTATCTCCGGAACTACTGCTTAAAATCACATATAAATTTATATGCAGATGCAACTTGGCCTAATTTAGTGCCAATAAATATTTGGTGTCAACTGCTCAAAAGGTGGCACTGCTATACAACGATTTCCTCAATTTAGGGGGAGGCTATATATATCTCAGGATCTATTTCGTATAAGCAAACAAAACTAATATGTAAGAAGGCCATTGTAAATCATTATGCTAGTGCAATTTGAATGCTTATCAGCTTACAGGTGGCGCTGCTATACAGCGATATCTGCAATTCAAAGGAAGGTTATATCTCAGGAACTACTGCACATAAATGCAGATAGTTTCATACGCAGATGTAACTTGACCTAAATTAGTGCCGGCCAACTTTTGTTGTCAACTGCTCAACTGGTGACGCTGCTATACAGTGATTTCTGCAATTTAAAGGGAAGGCTATATCTCAGGTTCTATTGCGTACAATCAAATAAAATTTAATATGTAAGAAGGCCATTATGAGACCTAATAGCAGTTCAATTTGAATATTTATCGTCCAACAGGTGGTGCTGCTGTACAGCGATATCCGTAATTTAAGGAAAGGCTGTAGCTAAGGATCTACTGCACAGAATTGCATATAAATTTACATGTAGATGCACCTTGACGAAAATTAGCACATACTTAATTTCCCCCATAGACGCAATGTATTTGAATTCTCTTGGGTTTCCCTGTATACGAATCATTTGTTTGATCTTCATGAAAGATTTAGTGTAGCATCCCTGTGTCATAAAAATTTATAATACCATGTTTGAACTTTCTGCTATTATTTGTTCTTGAGATATGCTGATGATAGACACATGCACAGACACACAGACCAACCGTTAAAAATAGAAATTTTGGATTCAGGGGACCTTAAATCGTGTACATAAAAAAAAAAAACTCAACTTAAAAAATTTGAACCAAGAACATTACTTCTCTACCATTTACATGGATAAGAGAAAGTAAAACTAGTATGTTGTAACCACCACAAAACTTTCTTCTATATTTTCCTATATAAATTCACTCAGTTAAAATAAACTACAAAGACAATTATTTATTAAAATTATCTACCATGATGAATGCAGGCGATTTTTTATCTTGGAGAAAACTAATACTAAATAATCAAAGAAACACAGTTTAACTAACACCTTAAGAAATACGTTTTCATACTGGTTATCTCATGTATGAAGTTTCGTACAGCTAAATGCCATAGAAGTTGAAGCATGCATTCACGTTCTCTGGAAAAAACTGCACTATAGCAGCGCAAAATATTGGTAGATATACATCCAGATTGAATCGGTGTAATGTCTCATAAAGGCTTTCTCACATGTCAAGTATTGTTTGATTATACACATTAGAACCTGAAATTTAATCTTCCCTTAAGCTGAGGAAATCGCTGCATAGGAGCGCCGCCTATTGAGCAACTAGTTCCAAAAGTTGATCCCTGTAACTTATGCCAAGGTGCATCCACATGTAAATTTTTATGCAATTTTGCACAGTAGTTCCTGAGTTATTTCCTTTTTTCAAACTGTGGAAGTCGCTGCATAGCAGCGCCACCTGTTGATTGGTTGACACCAACTGTTGATAGGCACTAAATTATGTCAACCTGGCAATGGGAACACAAGAAGAGCTTTTGAGCGATTTCAGTATTTTTTAATTCTTTTTTTAATAAAGCGATATAGAAAAGAGTTTCCTTAAATATATAATGACCAGCGAACCGGGCAAAGCCTGCTAGTACATAATAAAACTGTCGTTCTTTGAATATTTAATGTCAGTTTTTTCTAAGATGAAAATTATTTGTATTCATCATGTTAGATAATTTTAATAAATAATAATTTTAATAAATTATTTGCCCTTAGTGAATTTATGTAGGAAAATATAGAAGAAAGTCTCTTGATTTCCACAACATACTTGTTTTTGATTAAAAGAAATGAATTGCAGGAATCTACACCTATAAAGGCAGATCTCCTGACTGACGTGCTTGCTCGCTCAGCAATGCCGAGTCAAACTAACGGAGACACAAATGTGTAATTTTATGATATTGATTTAGTGACGTGATTTAAGAAGCTATTTTTGGAAATTTCCCCGCAAACGGAGGGAGAAAAGTTGCTTCTCGCATTTCTCACCATATCTTTATGAAAGAAAATAAGAAAAAAAGCAAATATTAAAAAACCGGATATCCGGCATATTAACCGGATATCCGGTGATTTTGATCCGGATATCCGATGATATTTCGGATATTGAAAAATCAGCCGGATATGCCGGATACCGGATATTTTCCGGATATCCGGTCCATCCCTAATTTTTAATATTTTATATTAGTAATGTGGAATTTTCAAAATTCTTTTAAATATAGGTTAGCAGCGGCTCAGGTAAAGCCCGCTAGTTTTAATATATATATATAAAATTATCTTTAAATTTTAGCTAAGTCAGTAGATATAGTCGGTAACAAAAGTCTCCGAACACTAGCAAAAATTTCTATGTAAAAAAGGTACACTTAATACAGTGTTGTTGAATAAATCCTTGTCGAATCCTGTTCTTAGTCAGTCTAAAAACAGGATTCGACAAGGGTTTATTTAAAAAAAAACTGTATTAAGTGTACTTTTTTTACATAGGAATTTTTGCAAGTGTTCGGAGACTTTTGTTATCGACTGTATAGTAAAAAAAAAAAAAAAAAGAAAAGAAAAGAGAAAGAAAGAAAAATGAATTTAAAAGTGTATACCTAGAGATTTTTATTCACTTTTAGTACGTAAGTTATTCCTAAATTTTATTTGATAAATTATCCGTGTGTAATCACTCGGAAAAAGACAGCCATTAGAGAGTAAAATGGCCGTCTTTCCCCCAATGAAAAGGAATCATACAGTCGGCGGCAAAATAATTCGAGTATAAATATAGGGAAACGGCTACAGACCATAATGACACTAATAAAATAACATTTATTAAGAACTAAAAGGGACAATACATAACACTGAACAGACGAGCGGAGATACCGTCATATCTCACACAACAGCTCGACGTCAACTAACTAAGCACGGACTTAGTGACAAGACCTTAGTTCGCGCCCCTCACAAATGCTCCCCAGCTCCAAGCTCCGACGGCTCCTTCTAATGCGCATGCGCGCAGACTTCACGGCAGGAGCAAGAAACTGTGAAGATAAGATAGCATGCATTTGTAATCTCTATACTGAATTCGTCATATTGCGCTATTTCCAGCGATTAATTTAAATAAACATTTCTATAAACTAATTTATTTTTTATTTTTTATTTTTTTTTTATTCAAAGTTCATTTTTATAAAGTTAACTTTCATTAATTAAAAAAAGGGGGTTTAAGAAATGATTTAAATGAATATGTAAAATATTTTTTATTTAGTATGAAAATATTTATGGGAAAAATGTTTGCAGAAATTTTTATTCAATAATCTTATAAAAAACATATTTTTAAAATAACAGAAATTGATAAGACACGAGGATGAGCTTGATCTTATAACTTAAAATCAGATTTATTAACATTTGTGTTTTTCTTTATATTATTTTTCCACGTAACATATTTAATATGTAGTTTTAAAATTGATAGAAACTAACTGATGAAATAAATTTAAATTACACATGTACATTTTCTTATCCTTATTATTAATATTGTTACTTTCTTCTATATTCAATAGAAGAAAGTATTGGATTCGTAAAAATTTTCGACCTCGGGTTTTTGATTGATTTACACGTTTTGAGAGCTGTAGAACACGATTTGACCATTTTTAGAAAATGTCTGTGTGTGTGTGTGTGTGTGTGTGTGTGTGTGACAAAATTTTGTGGCAACTGTATCTCAGGAACTACCGCACAGAATTTCATACAAATTGGCATGTAGTTGCACATTGACATAAATTAGTGCCTATCAACTTTTGGAAAAAAACGTCTTACAGGTTGCGTTGCCATCCCGCTTTTTCTAAATTTTTAACATGGTGATATAGGGCAAAATTTTGTATATATGTGCATAAAGAGAATTATTTTTTAGTAATCATTGTGAAATTTACAAGAATTATTTATAATAGAGATAGTCAACTGGGAAAAATTTTTTGCATGCGTAGAAGCCTCGTGAACCCCCCTGGGGGGGATGTCCCCCCCCGAAGGGAGTAAATTTTTAAGATGGGTATCTTTCGAAAGGTCTCGTCAATACCTTTAAAACGAATGGTTGAACTATAAATCTGTGATAATTTAAAACAAAGTTATCGATTTTTTTTTACTTTTTACGAAAAAAAAAAAAAAAACCTGGAAAAAACATCTTATTTATTTATTTTTTTATTTATTTATTTTTATTTTTTTTTTTTTTAACGAAATTTAAATAAACTTGGTAATTAGTTGGCTCCTGACATAAACTGGTGCTCATTAGATTTGGGGATCAATCGCACAACAGGAGGCGCTGTGATCGTATTTCTTCTAAATTTTTAACATGGTAGTATGAGACAAAATTTCGTATAAATGTACATAATGAGAGTTATTCTTCACCTGCGATTGTAAAATTAATATGAATTATTGCTAATAGTAGTAGTTAATTAGGATAAAAATTTTGTGCATGTGGGGGCATCGCTTCCCCCCCCCCTAGGGGGAAGTATCCCCCGGGGTGGGGTAAATTTTCAAGATGGGTATCTTTCGAAAGGTCTCGTCAATACCTTTAAAACGAATGGTTGAACTATAAATATGTGACAATTTAAAACGAAGTTATCGATTTTTTTACTTTTAACGAAAAAAACTTGGATTTTTTTTTTTTTTTTTTTTTTTTTTTTTTTTTTTATTGTTACTGAGTGAATTTGTATAGGAAAATATAGAAGAAAGTCTTGTGGTGGCCACAACATACTAGTTTGTTATTGTTACCAGTTTATTTTTACATTAAAAAAGAAGTAGTTAATTTTAAAATTGCACTACATTAACTTTGTAAATTTTAAAGAAAATAAATTTCAATATTCAGCTATGTATAAATGCATTTTCCTTAGAAAAAAAAAAATTAAGTATTACCATAATTTTAATATACTGATATTTAATTTTACAAAGAATTATTTCACATACTCATACCAGTATCAGAATTTTATTAGATTTAGAAAGTACCTAAGGTTGGGGGGGGCGGGGGGGGGGGGTTAAAGCCGATTGACTGCTGTAGGGTCTTAGGCCTATGGAAGGAGTGCCTTCCTTGGGGGTCTTTCTAAATGGTTCTAACCCGTATATATACAAGTTTCGGAGAAAACTCTGAACGACTAGGCCAATGGGGACAACCTGGGATCGAACCCGGCACCTCACGTCTACCAGCTTAGAGCGCAGAACCACTTGGCCGCTGGTGGACTTGGAAAATACTTAAAGAAATACTTCACATTATTTAACAGATAACCTAACCCAATGTTATTCTGTGGAGAAATTTGTCTTGAGAGCTACTCATTGACAAATATACTTTTTTACATTTAAAAAATTCACAATTACAAAATGCACAACCCTCCAAATGTTCTTATTTTTACAAAAGTTGATTTTTTAATAATTCATTTTGAAGCTATTAAGTGCACTTTACAGCTTACAAAATGTTTTAAAAATATATATATATTTAAAAAATGATAAACATTTTATCAGTTGTGAATTTTCTAAATGTGAAAATGGGATAAAAAATTGTTAAGGATTTGTAAATATTAAGTCTTTTTATATAATTTCATTTAAAGAGGTTTAGTCAGGTTAAAAAATGTTAATTTTCTGCATTTTTCTAGCTTGTTTTCACATTAAAAGAGCTTTATATATATATATATATTCTTTTTTTTTTTTTTTTTTTTTTGGGGGGGGGGGGGACTCGTTAAAAAACTTCACCAGGGCAGGTAATGTCCTTCGTTCTAAATTTAGCAACTGTATCAATCCTTGGTGACCTTCGCTAGAAAATCCCTTATTATCGATATACTGAATATCTTAGCTCTATCTCAATTAGTGCAAAAGTTAATAGAAAATTCTCATGTTGTACAAAGATATATGAGGAAATTGCATCAAGGCCATAGTCAGTTTCTCTCCAACCAGCTTACTGGGAAGAACTCTGTGGCTGGGTGACTTGCTGCTCTTTGATTACATGCGCGTTAAGTCAAAAGCTCTCAGTAGAGCCTCTATAATACAGGCCGACTTATCGTCCTCCATATTTGCCCCCATTTGGAACCGCGCTTCCCGACTGGCGCGCTTATTGCTTTATTGGCGAGTTTGAATGAAGGTTTCTTTTCTCAGAGTTCAGCGCGATATTTAACACGGCATATATAATAGTTATTTTCTTAATTCGAGGCTGCACTTCATCGGTAGTGTTTTCTGCAGTAGTGAATAACATTTCTTGTTCAATAATATGAGAAATATTAAATTTTGCTTTGGTTCGTTTAATTGTTAGATATAAAAATAATTTCATTTTCATCAAGATTTTATAACTTAATTTAATTGCAAAATAATTTTTAAAGTTTTTAACAATTTATTTTAAAATTATATATAGATGTTTATTGTTATTGTGCAAATACTGTGTAATTTAATATATATATATATATTAACAACACTTTCATTAGTATAGATGCAGAAATAAAGAACGAAAATAAACTAGTATGTTGTGGCCACCACATGAATTTCTTCTATATTTTCCTATACTAATTCACTCAGTAAAAATAATTTATTAAAATTTTTATTTAAAAAAATTATCTTCCATGATAATGCAGACGATTTCCATATTAGAGAAGTAGTATAACATTTAACATCCAAAAGAAAGTCAATTTTATTGTCAATATTACATTTAAAAAAATTTTTATTATTATTATTTTTTTTTGTTAAAAATGAAGAAAATCGATAACTTTATTTTAAATTATCGCAGATCGATGGTTCAACCATTCGTTTTAAAGGTATTGGCAAGCTCTTTTGTACGATACCCATCATGAAAAAAAAATCCACAGATGTTGGCACAAAATTGACTTTCTCTCAACATTTAGTTTTATACATCTCCCCCGAGACGAAAGCGCTGAAAGCTGGTAGATGGAAGGTGCCGAGTTCGATCCCAGGTCACGCTCATTCACCTAGTCGTTCGGAGTTTTCCGTGGTTTTCTCCGAAACTCGAGTAAATACGGACTAGGACCCCTTAGAAAGACCCCCATGGAGGGCATTTCTCCTACAGGCCTAGGACACATGCGGAGACAATCGGTCTTAAATCCTCCAACCAACCAACCAACCTCAAACCGTCTGCATTCCCCGACTCAAACCGTCTGCATTCCCCATGGAAAACAATTTTAGCAAATAATTTGCGCTGCGTGAATTTTTTCAGTAAAATATAGAAGAAAGTTTTGTGGTGGCCACGGCATACTAGCTTGTTTTATAATTTAAAATTTATTTATGGTTAATTTAGCCCTCTTGTTCATATATGTATAATAGGTATGTGAGTATGTATGTATGTGTATAAAAAATTTACAAATCAAAATCAGTCTCCTACAGATTTCAGTTTCATATACTATAACTAAATTTTACGAAGAATAATAGCTCCTTTCCAAAGTTTCTGTGGAGTTTTTTTTTACTTACTTTTTCTTTATATATATATATATATACTAGCAGGCTTCGCCCGCTTCGCTGGACCCTATTTTTAAATGAATCACTATAATTACTGAATTCTCAATTTTTATTTTTTTTTTGCCCCACCACTCTCCCCCCCCCCCTTCCCAATAATTTTAAAAATTCGAAAATATCCGCAATCGATTTGTAAGTATCGAAAACCTCTATGTACCAATTTTGAATGATCTAACTCTATTTTTTTTTGCCCCACCCCTCCCGTCCCTCCTAATAACGTTACACTTTCGAAAATATCCCCATTTGACTTGCAGGCCTCTAAAACCAATCTGTACTAATTTTGAACGGCCTAACTGCATTTCTTTTTCTTTTTGCCCATAGCCCCCCCCCCTTATCGACCCACCCCTCCTAATAATTTTACAAATTCAAAAATATCCGCATTCGATTTTAAGTATCGAAAACCAATTTTGAACGATCTAACTCTATTTTTATTTTTTGCCCCCCCCATGCCCTCCCCCTTCTTGCCCCTCCTAATAACTTTACACTTTCGAAAATATCCCCATTCGACTTGCAGGCCTTTAAAACCTATCTGTACCAATTTTGAATGCCCTAACTGTATTTCTATTTTTTTTTGCCCATAGCCCCCCCCCCCTTACCGCACCTCCTGATAATTTTACAAACTCGAAAATATCCGCAATCGATTTGTAAGTATCGAAAACCTCTATATACCAAATTTGAACGATATTTTATATTCCCCCCCCCCCTCTCCCCTCCTAATAACTTTACACTTTCGAAAATATCCCCATTCGACTTGCAGGCTATTGAAACCTATCTGTACCAATTTTGAAAGGCCTAACTGTATTTCTAATTGTTTTTGCCCCTGCTGCCCCACATGAGGGCTGGATTTTTAAAATTCCAGAAATTGGTTTTTAGATATTTGTATTAGATATATTTTATAGCAAAAATTTCACGTATATCTGTTTTTTTTTTTGTTTGAGATATATAGGATTATGCGAAATCGCGTTTTACGCATGTGAAATCCCGTTTCGCCCCCCCCGCCCCCTCTTGGGGACCGAATTTCGAAAATTCTAGAAATTGGTTTTTAGACATTTATATTAGCTATATTTTAAAGCAAAAATTTTACGGATATCTTTTTTTTTTTTTTTTTTTTTTTTTTTGAGATATGAAGGATTTTTTGAATTCACGTATTGCCCCCCCCCCTTGGGGGGCGAATTTTTTCAATTTTTTTTTTTCGTAAACCATCCCTGACCTATAAGGAAAAAAACAAAAAAAGAATGATCGAAATCGGTCAAGCCGTTTACGATTTTATAAAGGACATACAGACAAACATTCATTTTTATATATAGATATATATATATATATATAAAGATTTCTATAATAAAAGTCTGTTACCCTCCAATCAAGTAAAAAAAAAAAAAAAAAAAAAAAAAAAAAACTTAGCATTTTGTATAAACTTATCATCAGGGCTGAAGTCTTTCTAGAAATTTTCTATGTTCCCCCGCCTTTTTTTATTTTTCACTATAAAAATTTAAGGATGATAAATTTTGCTTTGCTTTCCTTTAAAAATTCAGTGAATCTTCTCTAAATGTCCATCTCTTTTGAAAGGCCACATTCCTTCAGGGCCAATTTTAACAGATCCAAAATTTCCTTCTATAACTTAATATTAATATCCCTCAAATAAAAGCCCACTTACAACTGTATTCCTTTTTCAAGATCAAGTAATTTTACTTTGCCTTTGACCAAAACTAATTAGTGTTCACCATTTATAAGTGAGAGGTTAAACACTATATCTTCAGCTATGCAGTGGCGGATTTATGGGGGAGGGGGCTAAGGGGCTGAAGCCCCCCCCCCTCCAAAAAAAAAGCACTAACATTCTCAACAGAATGTTACAATTGTAAATTTTTCATTGATCTGGATTAATATCTTGAAAACTCTTAGCCCCCCCCCCCAAAAAAAAAAAAAAAAAAAATAAAATAAAATAAGTTCTGGATGCGCCACTGCAGCTATGTGATCAAAACGTAAATTCCTATAATCCAAATGTAATTTATAGATTTTGTGGCCTGAATAGGATTTTCTGAACAACCTTAATTCAAAGGCTACTTCTTTTTAAGGGCTAATATTTTATGGCAGGTGGCTCCCTTACTACGTGAAGGTGTTAAGGTCAACTGACTACACGAGGGTCCTTTCCCTGTAATAACTTTAGGGTGGTTTTATTGTATAAATATATATATATTAAAGTTTGTATATATATATATCTATATATAATCTGTCTTCTACAGATTTCAGTTGATTTGCTAATTATATCTTTACAGAAAAATATAGAATAGTGTTCCTAATTAACAAATGACTTTTTTTTAAGAATTAATTTGAACATTCACTGATTTTTTTTTTTTTTTTTTTTTTTTTTTTTTTTTTTTTATGTAATTCTTGTCTATAATGTTTAAGTCTCTCAGTATCTTTATTTATGCAAGATTTGAATTTCGTATTACATTTACTGTTATTTTAAATATTTTTTAATGCCAATGTTCACTTAGTCACTCTCACACATTTACTGTAGATTGTAGCATGCAAAAGTGTTTCATAATTTATGAATATAATTGATTTTTTTTTTGTTTATTATATTTGTCTTGAGTACATATGAATATTTACAGAGCCTGATTAAGACCTGCTGTGGCCCAAGGCCCAGGACAATTTTCGTGCCCCCTCCCCCCAAACAAATTAAAGCTTATTATTATTTTTTTTATTTTATTTTTTTTTCAAAAAGTTAAGAAAATTTCACAAAGTTAAGAAAATATAACTGGATACAAACCTGAGGTGTAGGTTCAGTGGGTTCAGTGTTGCATTAGAGCTAGGAAACAGGAAATTGGTGACGATTTGGTATCTACCCCTAGGTGTGGTCTCTAGGCATGCCATATAACTTTTGATCCTCCTCCTCGGAGATTAGATTTCAACTGAAGATTATTATCATTAGCTAACTTTCAATTAATTTTTTAAAGAAAATCTTTGCCAAAAATAGCATTTAAAAATTTTTAAAGTTATTTTGGTGCCCCTAAATAGAGGTGCCCTAGACGGCCTGTGCAATAATCAGGCCCTGAATATATATAAGTAAATTCTTCATTTTTCCTTTTTAAATGTTTGAACTACAGCTATATTCCATATCAATGGAAAGTTTTTTACAATTTCTCTTTATTTTAAACAAATAACATTCAGTGAGTGCCAGACTTACTTTTACTATAACAACATTGTGCAATATGAAAAATGTTTTATAATTAATAATTAAAAACATACATTTTTTTTATTTCTTGTCTTTAAATAACATCACTCATTCTTCGATTTACTCTTCTTTTCACTATAATTTTATTTTACTCTATTATGGATTTGCATTACTCAAATGTAAGTTCTCATAATTAAATTATTTTATAATTTTATCCAGTAACCTCAGAAAGTATTTCATCCTACTTTACTCCAGGTGAATGATGTTATAATCAAAGTTCTCACAAAGGGAAATTTGAATACCATTTTTTACCTCTATTTATTTTTAGAATTGGCTAATCATTGATACATATTTTTAAAAAATTTTCTTGTATCCAAATTTGTATTTGTGAGAACCCTGGTTATATTAGGTTTCTAAAAGTAATATTCTATATGTGCTAATAAAATGAAAATAAATCCAGTAATATATACTTTTAATCATTAGTTAAAAAAGAGTAATACTGATCCCCCCCCCCCCCACACACACACACACTTAGTTGTGAGTCTATATGCACTCATTATTTCAAAAGATGCAAATACCAGAGAAATAAAAATACATATATTTTATTTAATTCATTTCACAAATTATTTACACTGTTGGAGAAATCTAGATGCTTATAATGTTTAATCAGATGCAACAAAGGCTTGCAAAATAATAATAATAATATATACAGTACCTGGCCAAATTATTAGACCAAAGAAAATATTTAAAGTTTTTTGAAATTTTTCTTATATTTGCTTTTATTTAAATATTTTTAAGTGTAATATTCATTCAATTACTCTCACATTTACTATAACCTGTAACATGGGAAAGTGTTTCATAATTTATGAATGATGCATGATTATTATTCACTATAATAATTTTTCTTTACTCTAATATAGATTTTGAGTACATATGAATATACACAATTTTCCATTTTCACTTTTCAAAAGTTTCAATTACAACTATATTCCAAATCATAGGAAAGTGTTTTATAATTTGTCAATGATGCATTATTTTAATTTTTCAATAACACCCAGTCAATCATTATCTGACTTACTTTTACTATAACTTATGTAATATTGAAAAGTATTTCATAATAATGGACTTAAGCATATTATTTCTTTCTTGTTTTTTTAATAAAACCACTCAATCATTCTCTGATTCACTATAATTCTATCCTGTAATATATAACAATATAATAATTTAAAAGTTATCATGTTTGCATTTTATTCTATTATGGATTTGTGATCTAACGTACTACTTCTTTTATAATTCTATTCAGTAACCTGGTGAAATATTTCATCCCATTTTATTTCACGTGAACGATGGTGTTGTAATAGGTGTCTAAATGTAATAGCATTTAATATAGACTAATAAAATGAAAATAAAACCCAGTAACATAAAATTAATCCTTAGAATAAAATAAATAAATAAAACCATCATTTCTATTTATCAAATTATGAACCTATATTCTTGTACTGTTTCAAAAGATGCGAATAATACTAGAAAAATAAAATACAAATATTTTATTTATTTCGTTTCACAAAATGTTTATATTGCTGGGGAAATCTATATATGCTTATATTGTTTTATATACAACAAAGGCCTTGCAAAATAGGATGTAATATAATTACATATTCACAACACTTTTACAAATTGAATTGATATTAAACAAAGTAAAAAATGCATATCTGGAAAATACAAGATGCAGGAAGGTTCATCGCTCCAATATATAATGCTCTGTCTATCAACCTAAAAAGATGCAATTTGCTTTTCAGACAAAAATGAAGATAGTCCCCTGTCTTTTTCTTGTATTGCATCTTTTTCTTTTAATATCTTTTAAATTTTTACGATAGCATTTTCTAATGCTGCAATTTTCTTTTTCATAATTTTGTTATATTCTTCATAACATTCCTATAAAAAAAATAATAATAATTAACCAATAATTTCAGTCTATGATAACTAATTTTTCAAATATTTAAGTACATAAAATGATACAGTAAGAATAATTTTGATGACCTTTCGAAGAAGAAATAAATGAACACAATTATGCATCTCTTATCCTGTATAATCTAATGTCACTGAAAATAACAAAAATATCCTAAATAATCTGTTATGATGTTTACATTACTTCCTTTTATCCTACAATGCGATAAACATATTATATGGTAAGGTATAAGCTCAAAGGCACTGTATTTGAACATTTCTAGTCTATTTCAATAGTAGTTCTAAAAGAACTTTTATTTAACAAAAATTTCTGTGTGAGGAACCTTCTCCATCCTCCTCTCTCTTTTGTTAACCCGCCCCCCTTTTGTCTGCAGCCTTACCTTCAATAAATAGCACATTTGCTAAAAATATTTAAGAAAATCACAGTGCGAACTAGGAGACAATCAAGTTAAAATTGTAAAAAAAAAAAAAAAAGACAAACTAATTTATAACATTGTGTAAAATCCAGGCCCGTACAAAGTATATAGAGAAAAATACATAAATAATAATAATAAAAATGTCTGAGCCTGAACTGTGAAGAGTATTTTTTTTTTCTTTTTTTCAGTTGTTTACAAAGACAGTGTAAAGTGTTTATAAATGATATTTACATTTTAGTAATTTAAAAAATACAGAGTTTGCAAATGAGCTAAAAATTTGTTTAATTTATTATTTGTGCATAAATAAATAAAACTTTATTTACAGATTTATTTATATTAAAATGAAATAATAAAAAAATACAGGGTTCATAAATATAGTAAAAATCTTATTTAATTTAGTATTTGTAAATGAAAAAAATAAAACTGCTTATTTGCAGTTTTAACTATATTAAATTGCATTATGTAAAAACACTTTAAAAATATAATTAAAAAAATTAAAAAAAGTTTAATATGCATCCTTAATTTTTTTTAATTTAGGATGCATATTAGTTTTAATTTTGTGTACAACTTAAAATTCAAAATTATTGTGCAAGACAGTTATCAACATTTACACATTTATAGCATAATACGTCATAAAAGAAAAGGAAAACAAACCTTGTCTGGATTACTCAGATGTGATTCAAGTACACAACCAAGTTTTGGACATCCAATTTCAGCCTCAGTCTATTCTGCTTGAATTGGGACTCTTCAAAATGGTCCTAAAGAATTTTTTTTAAATCTTATGAGTATTAACAAATTAACATACATTTATTTAAAAATGTATCATAAATGTATTAAAAAGAAGTAAATTGCTAGTAGTAAATTGATACTTTTATATAATATTTACAATTTACATATGGAACATTTCAAGAGTTGATCAAGATTTTTTTTTTTTTTTTTTTTTTTTTTGGGGGGGGGGGGGGCAGTGGCATTTTGGCAGAATATATAAGTGCAAAAAGAAAATTTTGTAAAAAAAATTCTACTTTTGTAAACAAATAAAAATTAGCACTATTTTATATATATATATATATATATATCAAGTTTATAACGTGGCAGAGAATCAAGTGCAAGTAGTCATTTGAAATAATATTGAAAACATGGGAAATTTTTTAAAAAATTTAATTTTTATAAAACAAAAATTTTGTGAAATGACTTTATGAACTGAAATTTAGTGAATGGGCTCATACTTCGTTTACTAAATTTAAATTTTCTGAAAGGGTCTATTTTATGAACTTTAATTTTTTGAAAGGCCTCATTTTATAATATTCTGTTTGGAGAAGGAAGGGAGGAGGGGGTTAAAAGGAATTTTTTTTATTTTGATCAACCCCTGAAATTAAAAAATGAATACCCCCCCCCCCCCCGAAAATCCTATTTTTTAAAAAAAAACAGAAAAGTATTGATTTAACAATTTATAGAATACATAAACATTCCCATAAAGTAAATCTTCATCTGAACCTGAACAATCTATCATTCAAGTGTGCAGTTAAACTAAATATTAAGATAGAAATTAAAACAGATTGGATACTTTGTATAAATATCAAATAATTAGTTCATGTTCTAAAAGCATTTTTATTTTTATTATCTCATGTTAATTAAACTTTAAAAAACAAATAAGATTATTTAAAATTAAAAATAATGGGTTTTTCTTGAAAGTTAACCGTGAAAACAGAAATAAAAGCACCAACTTGTTTCAGAGAAATTTCCTCAATAAAGCTTTAATGCATATATACTACATTAAACTTTATTATAAATAAATTTCTTAGATATATAATAATATGACTGCATATTTTGACTCACATAATGTCAATTAATATACCATGTTCTAAGATATAAATTTTTAAACATAAAAAGGTTTTGTTTCTTATATTGATCAAAATATTTAGCATTATTTCACAAAAATCTTAAATCTCTTTATATTTTGCAAGAATTTATTTATAAGCAAGATCTTTTATTAATAATAACTAAATTCTTTCTTATCAAAATAAATAATTATTATGTAATAAGTAAATCAATTTATTTTAAATAAAATATTTAACATTAAAAACAAGGACGTATTATATGTGAAAATTATTGTAGTTAAAACGAAATTTAAGGAGCATATATTTCTTAATCTAGAAAAAAAATTCTTAACCTAGATTTTTTGAACGAGGATTGTACAAGTTTCTATTGAAAGATTTTAGCATAGTAAACTTAAATTTTCAAAATTCATACTTTATTATTATTATAATTATTATTAATTTAAATTTACCTCTTTTAAGACAATAGAAAACACCAATAGATATTTCAGAAAAGTATAAGTCTATCAAGTAAATAAATGCTTTTTACTGTAGTAAGTTAAACTATAATACATATGAATATATTGTTTAGCACAAAAAGTTTATTATCTGATTTTAATGATTAAATAAAAATAACCCTAAAAATGCAAAAATGCGTACATTTCTTCAATAATATTTCACCTATGATTTAAAATTAAAACAAACTAAATTTTATTTGCATTAAATTATGAAAACAAAACTTTATTTGGCGAAATTTGACGTCGCCAATATTTACAAACTCAGAATATCACATTAAGCTCATAGTTAACTTTTTTACGTCTTTAAAACATATAAGCAGTTAAATATTAATAAGTAGCAGCATGCATTATCATATTTTCACATAAAGAGGAGGTATTTATCAAGAGATACATTAATTAAACAAAATATAACTTACATTCCATACTTCAGCGCCGGATCTCTGAATGCATTTGTCTCGACGAAAATTAACAGTCCAAATTTTCTTTCTGATCGCCTCTAAAAGAAATCCAAACATCCGAGGATTCTTTCTTGATTGAATACTGCAATTAATATCTTAACATCCATCTATATTTATTACTTTATACACAGAAAACAATAAATATCCTCTGACAGCGTAACGATAACAAGGGATCTAAACAAGCAAGCAGACGACAATGAAAGAAGTGTGCTTCCGCGGAAGTAAATAGTTCCACAATTAGAAAAAGCTATTCAGCTATTGATAACCTCCTAATATTATATTTTCTTTTAAATTCGAAGCTAAATTTGTTTACTTATCTTTTATGAATGAATATATTTTATTTATGCGTTTGAAAAATACCATTTAAAAAGCATGCAATTTGGCGAACTTTGAAACGAAACGCGTAAAACGGCTCAGGGTTGCTTTTCTCTCCCACGCTCCCCACTTGAAGGAATTGGGGGAAAAGATGCCGGACGAGTCTGCTCGTATTATAGGTGCCTTAGCTCTCAGGGAACATTTGGAGCGACGAATCTGCGCGCATGCGCATTAGAAGGAGCCGTCGGAGCTTGGAGCTGGGGAGCATTTGTGAGGGGCGCGAACTAAGGTCTTGTGACTTAGTGTACGTCCATGTAACTAAGTAACAGGTGCGCGTCAGGTGCGCGCGCATACAGTGAAAGGATGAAACAAACAGTGGCGTAGTAACACGTGATAGCTGCGTAGACAGTGACATCACTCAACGGAGATGATAGCCGAGAAATACAATTTCCCATACTAGCAATAATTCCTGTCTAAAAAAAGTACCCTTAATACTGCTTTGTTAAATAAATCCTTGTCGAGTCACGTTCTTAGTCAGTAGAACATAATTCGACAAGGATTTATTTAACAAAACAGTTTTAAGTGTACTTTTATGATATCGGAATTATTGGCTAGTGCTCGGATACTTTTGCTACCTAGTTGTCTATTGGTGATGATTTTGGAGTCATCCATAAGTATTCTTCAGAGATAAATCGTCTTATTTTGATCTTATACGGAAGAATTGGCTTCTCTTTTTGCACCACGGCGTCTTTCACGTGAAATTCATAACTTGATGAAGCATAATTAATTAACGAGAACACATCACACCAATCTCTCGGACACTATGTAAAACAATCATGGGAGATGTAACTCTCTAAATACAAATGTCCTCCATTTCCCCATACAAATTAAATCTCTGGGGGTCACCGAATGTCTCCGGACTATCCTTAAGGGTGAGATTCAGACCGTTGCTAATTGCCCATAGTGTAGCACTAGTGCGGCATATAATTCACTCAACCTCACCCCTCTAAATACTGACCACAGTTATGCTATTTCAATGTCGATAGGAAGCGAACTTAACCAACTACAGTCGGCGGCAAAAGCATCCAAGCACTAGCAATAATCTCTGTCTAAAAAATGTACGCTTAATACTGCTTTGTTAAACAAATCCTTGTCGAGTCATGGTCTTAGTCAGTCTAAGAACAGGATTCGACAAGGACTTATTTAACAAAACAGTTATTGCTGCACCAAGACTTCTGATCTAAAACTTAATTATTATTCTTACAGACCCGATACAGCATATTTTTAATCTTAATTTTTCTTACAGATACTACTTAAATTTTCTAATAAATATTTATTCTTCTAAAATATATTCACTTCTTAAATAATAAAATATGGATGGGTCTTACCTGAAAGCTTCTATCACGAAAGGTCCGGGTGTGGAAGGTGGCAGCTATGATCCATTAACACAAAATCTATGAAACTACAGCACTGCTTAGAAGGGAAAACGAAATTTAATGGTTTACACGTAAAACGAAAACGAAAACAGAAACAAAAACTATTTACAGATAGGTAATTAAACTAAATCTTAATATTGAAGTTCTTAAATTCTAATTAATTCTGATAAATGTTCATTCTTAGTTTAAGTTCTGAAATTTTAATAGTTCTTTTCTAGGACCGGGGCGTCTGAAAACAAAAGCGATCTTCACGTAGCCCCATCTCTATTCAAGGTCCTGTTGATTCTAAAAAGCATCTTTTTCGAATACTTCTCATTTCGAATCGAAAGAGTGGTGTAATCATGAAAAAGAGGCACGCGCCAGTCTGTCTGGAAAGTCATTTGTTCTGAAAACAGAAGAATGAACGGGGGATTCCCGACACCCTCCCACCTTGAGTTGCGACTAATCGGAGGAACTCAACAATCCAAGTTGAAGACGTTGAGGGGGTTTCACCACACGGCCAGTTCGGGAGACCACCGGGGGACTGGAAGTGGGATCATCTGTTGTGTAGGGACCGATTTACGCATTTGGAGGTCCAGGGCACTCATGTTCAATGGGCCCCTTTTCCTTCTTTAATATTACAACAAACAAAGCAAACTACTGATTTTTTGTTCACCCGTCTAAAAATTCTCCCCACTTTTTATTTTATTGGTAAGACTTAACTAAATCCAATGCTTGTTTATCACCAATAAATATAAAAGTGCAGTAATACCTCCATCCATTGACTAAAAAACAAAAAATAATGATCATTATAGCAAAATTTGGAAATTTTGCATTTTAACTATTTTTATTTTATTTTTTAAATGTATGATGGAATTTCTTGGAGGCCCCCTCAGTGTGAGGGCCCAGGGCACATGCCCCGAATGCCCTGCCTTAAATCAGGCACTGCTGTTGTGGACTTCTTGTTACTATTTCTGGAACTGGTAGGTTCTGGAGGGTCTTTCACAGGTTCCTTTTCTCTGGGGTAGAGCATCACTTTCCGTGAGAGGTTCTTGCTTTCGGAAGTCGAAGGACTTAAATTTTCTTGGAGAGACCTATGTAAAGTGGGGTGATTCTTAAGTTCGGTACTGTCAATTTCTAAAGGAAACAGTCTTTGTAATGGACGCAGAAAAAGTCCATTTTCGGTCTTCACCTTAGCTAGGCGTATGACATTATACTTCCCTGGGTAAATTTCGATCACTCTTGCCAAAGGCCAGTGAACACGTTTCTTATTGAAATCTTCTAATAGGACAACATCGCCGACTTTCAATTCCCAGCAAAACCTCAGATGACGGCCAGCATGAGGCCAAGTGCTGGTTGCCAGCAGTAGATGCAGCTGGCCCGCCGGTGGCAAAAGTTAACGTTGCCGCAGGGAATATGTTACGCCGGCCGTCAGTTGGCCATATTCAACCGATCCACTGTTGGCAGCCAGCAGTAAGTTAAAAATAAGTTAGTGGGCCGGTGAATGAATCGTTGCTGGCAGCTAGCAGTATGATGAAAATATGTAATGGGCCACTGTTGGCAACGAACATTAGATTGGAAATTGTTAGTGGGCCAGTGTTGGGCCATCTGGTGGCAAATATAGTTTTTCCATGTTGTTGCTGGCAGCCTACAATGGGCCAGCTGTGGCAAACATAAAAATATATATTACTGCCGGCAGTCTTCATTGGTCCTTTATATTTTCCCATTAAGGGCCCACTTCACTCACCGTAGTCGGAAGCCGAAGCCAATGTTATTCTATGGGAAATTTTCTTTACAAATAACTTATTAACTAATATATATTTTTAAATTCTGTTTTAACATTCTAAAAATTCCCAACTGTTAAATTGACGGACTTTTTTTTTTTTTTTTTTAATTATTTTTTTTTTTTTTAATTTTATTTTGAAGCTGCAAAATACGAATTTTCAATATGTGAAATTTTTCATTTTGCAGTTTCAAAATAAAATATTAAAAATAAAAAAAAATACATTTTTAAAAATGGTCCGACAATTTAACAGTTGGGAATTTTCTGAATGTGAAAACAGAATTTAAAATATGTATTAGTTAATAAGTTATTTGTAAAGAAAGTTTCCCATAGAATAACATTGGCTCGGACTTCCGGTGACGGTAAGTGAAGAGGGCCGTTAATGGGTCAGCAGTGATTTGGTTATAGCTAGTACATTCATTTTATTGGTGATACCTTTAATTTTATTAGTGCTTTTTTTCTTTTTTTTTTTTCTCTCTTTTTTCTGATGAGGTAGCAGCCAGTTTTTTCTATGCAGCCAATATTTAATTTGATTTTGTACATATTCATTTTTAAATACTATTTACAAGTATTTGATTCATACACTATGGTTATAAATTCAGGATTTCTAGTACAGCACATAGGAAATATTCAGTTGATCCATTACATTTTTTGGAATGAAGGAGATTATGTTTATTTATTTATTTATTTTTTTTTTTTTTAGTGTTTAAATTTCAATATGTTTAACTTTGTTAAGTTATTTGATGTAAATAAATGTAACTTTACATGTGAAAATTATAAAATATTGAAACAAAGATTGTTATAAAGAGAGCATTGTAAAAAACAAACACCATAAACTAAAAAAAAAAAAAAAAAAAAAAATGCAGCAATTGTTTCCGATCGAAATAGCACAAAGACCCTTCATTAGGCGAAACAAAGTGGGCATGAGTGCAGCAAAAGTAATTTGCTGCATTCGTGCTTTTTGTTAGACTCACGAAGGGATGTATTATTATTTCAACTTGAAAGAACTGATGCATTTTTTTTCATTGGGGGGGGGGGGCAATGATTATGTTTATTTACAAATTTTTCTATTTATTACTATCAGGCTTTGCCCGCTTTCCTGTCCCTATAATTAAAAGAATTAAAAAAATGAAAAAAGAAAGAAAGAAAGGAAAGAAAATCAATAGATAAATATAATTTTCTTTTTATTACTTTAAAATTAACAACTAAAGCAAAGTCCACTGAAATCGCATAAAGCAAAGTTTCGATTCTCCGCTGCATTTGGCAGCGTCTTTGTCTTTCGTGCAATGTTCGACCCGGGTCCCCACTGCCTTCGATAGGACCTTAAACGACAGGTTCAATTTGTGCGTTTATCGGTAGACAGGTGGTGCTTCTATTATTCAAGAACTACAGCTTTACTATAAAACTCAGCATCTATTAGACATCTTAGTTTTGGTACCATATATCATAGAATTTAGATACATGAAATAGTTTTCCTAACCTTCATTCTATTATATTAAATTTATATTTAGAAAAAAATTATTATATTATAAATTTATAATATAATTAAAATATATAACAATATTAATATAATTATTCTCATTTGTCAAAAATTCTGTCAGCAATTTCACGCCGAAGATAGTATTAAGATATGCCATTAGCACTATTTCAATCCCATGAGGCAATTTTGTTTTTGAAATGTTTAAATATCACTTTCAATTTTTAATATTTCATTTTGAGTTTATTTTAATAATAGTTAGTAATATTTCCAAATGTATGAAAGAGCAATACTTCGCTGTTTATAACTACTTCACTCATGCCTACTTTATTCACTACTTTGTAAATTAAATTTACAAAGTTCTTTATTTACTTTTTTCAACACCAGTTCTTCATTAAATTTTTTGCTGTAATAAATATATGTTTTAAAATCTGTCTCTCTCTTGTTTGTTTTAGATACATTTTCTTTTTTTCAATTTATTAAAATAAATTATGCTAGAAAGGTTTTTGAGAACATTTAGTAAAATGACAGGAAAATTATTGTTGAAGAAGGAAAAAAGTAAGTAAACATTATAAATTATGAAACAACACACCAGCCGTTTCCACTCAAAATAATTAAGCTCGACCCATCATCAGGAAAAGATAAATTGACTACGAGTTCAGCATAATATCATCGACGAAATGTTGTAGCTTAAAAACAGCATGTCTTCAAAATCTTGAGGTCGATAACCGAGTTTAAAATTATATTTACCATAAAGCGAAGATTAGAGATAGAAGTTTGTTTGAAATGCAAAAATTTCAACTTTTTAAAAGTGTCGTTTTTTCTGTCATTTTGTTAATATCAAAATTCCTATGTTCATACATTTTTTAATATATAAAAAGTAAAATAAATGGATGTATAAAAATGTTTTAGGCTACAAAATTTCTTTGCAATAGTGGGGTTTCGCGATTATCAAGAAAATTATTAGAGAAAAAAATTTGAATAATTCCGACAACAGTAAAATATGTTCAAACAATCCGACCCACATTAAAATAATAATAATAATCTGCAGTAATTTTATCGGTTATTACTACACATATTTTACTCCTTTTATATTTTATTATTATTGTTGTTGTTGTTGTTGTTTTTAAATGAAGTGGTCAGAAAACATAAAAAGGGTTTATCAATTTACACATCTAATAATTTTCCTGTTAAAGCAAACTGATACATGCGTCATAATATAACAAAGAGAGTTTACATAGCGAATTAACAAAAAAAAAAAAAAAAAAGTCAAGCAGTTTTTGGAAGCACTCATTTCCAAGATTTCTAGTTGCTTCCACCTAATAAGGACTCTTGTCAATTTTCCTGTATTAAGCAAGTATTACATGCTAAAAAGAGGTTTATGTAGCAAATTTGAAGAAAGTTAAAGTCGTTTTTGAGATATCGGTTTCTGTCCCACTGATAATTTCATCAAAACTTAGTAAACTGGTCTGTTCACCATAAACTAACAATTGCATACGAAATGATATCTAAAAAGGAATTAATATAGCGATTTTGAAGAAAATCCATAAAGCTGTTTTTAAAAGAAAGCACTTGTGAGACTTAAAATTGTTGTGTATTTTTTTTTTGAACGTTTATCAATTTCCCAGAAATAACAAATACAAAAGGACATCCAAAATAAAGTTTATATAACTTTGAAGACAATCGCCAGTTTTTGAGATTTCAGATTTCCAGTTTTCAAGAAAAGTTGGAAAAATCATCTGTACACTATACCTGTCTTAATTCAAAAGTTCGTCTTTCTTTATTAGTTTTGTAGATATGATACTCAGAAAATTTCCAGAAACATATACACATATATACAGATACAATATATATACACATACAATACATATACACAAACACACAGACCAATTGCCAAAAAACACTTTTCTCTCTCACGAGACCTTAAAATATGTAAATCAGGTGAAAACTCGAAATCAAAATTTTTGACCGAATACAATGCTTCCATTATCTACGGTATTCGGATTATGGAAATGAATAATAATAAATAATTAGTTGACACAAATCCTAGCATAATTTCAGATAGAAATCATGATTTTATTGAAGAATTTGTTTAATATCGTACTTCAAATAGTTTGAATCTATTAGCTGTTAATAAATAAATAAATTTCTTTATAGAGCTGTAAAAAGTAGAAGCACTCATTTAAAAATAATTGATGAATTGACTAATTTTTCTTCTATTTTTTTTCGTTTATTTTCTGAACACAGTTCCTCGTTATCTGGATAAACAAATCTCCTCCCTGCCCAACCCAACGCTGACGCAGCAGTATCGGTTACATCTTGTTGTTGTTTTATGAAAGAAGTACAGTGGTTTTCTGTTCTGATTCAATGTGTGTTTCGGTGATATAAGTATATGTGTGTAGGATTTCTCATGCATGCAAAAATTCAAGAAAATCAATTTCACTTGTTAATATAATTTATAATTTTACTTTATATTTTAGAGTGTGTTTATTTACATTTTTCAACAAAACATAAAATTGTTCGACTTCTATTAATCTACCCGCCAATTACACTTTTTTAATAATATTTTTAGAATTCCACAAAACTCATATATGTTATATAGGTTTTGCAGACTTATTGTAGGATGCTTGTCATAAAAAGATGTACAGGTAACACAAATGGTTTCAGTACAAAAATTCTTAAAATAATTTGGATACATTACAGTTTAAGAGAAACTTCTTATCAGCGCACGTAAAAATCTTTATACAACGCTAAAAATACAGATCAACATAAATTTTATAGATGCAATAAAAAATGTTTTTAATCAAAAATGATAAAATAAATATTTGTGGTTCATTTAATAGTGATGCACAAACATATTCTTATAAGTTACGGCAAATTGGGGAAGGGGGGGGGGGGACTATTTCAGTTTCTTAAAAGTGAAATTATTTTTCTTCCTTGCATTTAAAAAATAATAATTAACAAATAAATAAAATAAAACTGTTAGGGCTACCACTTTTTTTTTCCTATAATAGTTTATAGAAATTACATATTAAAATTATTATTTATGAAAATTATTTTCTATGATGTAGGTAGGCGATTTTCATTTAAAACAAGTACAATATACTAAATTTCGAAAGAAAATCAATTTTATAGTAATATATATATATATATATATATATATATATATATATATATATATATATATGTATATATGAAGAAAATTTTTGACATTCGGTTTTCGACGTATTTGCATGTTTTGAGATTCCTGAACACGATTTGACCATTTTTAGAAAGTTTCCCTCTGTAAATGTGTATGAAAAATGTGTGGAAGCTGTATCTCACGAACCAATGGACGAAATTTAACCAAATTTGATATTTAATTAAAATAATTTGACATTTGATTAAAATCGTTCCCGATTACATTTGTGTATCATTCAATCAACACATGGCTCCATACTTCTACTTCTTCGTAACTTTCAATATGACATAGTAGAGGAGGAAATTTCATATATATGATTTCAAATAAAGGATAATTATTATTATTTTTTTTTTTAATTTTTATAATGAATTAAAAATAAGTATTTAAATAACTAACAACTAACCAGGAAATTTTTTTTGTATAAGTTGAGGAATCGCTCGCCCTTCCCCATGAGGGGATAAATTTTCAATGGTGGTATTTTTCAAAAGAAACTCATCAATAACTTCCACGTAAATGACTGAATTAAATTTGTGGTAAATTAAAACAAAGTTATAAATTATTAAAAAAAATAAATAAATAAAAAGAAGAAGAAGAAGAAGAAGAAAGCATTTTATTAGAAGTTGGCACAAAATTGATATATATATATATTTCTTTTTGATTGACAAACACTGTTCTAAAATGAAAATCGTTTCCATGCATTCAAGAAAATGATTTTAACAAATTGTTTGCACTACACGAATTTGCATAATAAAAAATATAGAAGAAAGTTTTGTGGTGCCACAACATACTAGTTTTTGTCAAAAATAATAAAATCAATAAACTTGCTTTAAAATATCACAGATATATAATATAATCGTCCGTTTAAAGATATTGACGAATTCTTTTCAAGGATACCCATATTGGAAATTTACTCTACCGGGTATACTTCTCCCTCAGGGGTGGAGGAAGCGATTTTTGTACATAAAAAGAAAAAAAAAAAAAAGCGGAAGAAGTATACTTTCTAGACTACTATCACTTTCATAAATATTTGAGCACACACAAAGAGACAGACAATTTTTCAAATTATGTTCATCAGAACAACTCAAAACGTGCAAAATCTATCGAAAACCGGATGTCGAAAATTTTCCCGAATCTAATGCTTTCTTCTTAACTACACTGAAGAAAGAAAAAAAAATGAAACATAAACTATAAATAGTTATAAGTGTTCTAATAACTTTCTCCCGTCCATATAACATAACTAATAAATTAAGATCCATAATTTTTATTTTATTAAATCAATTAAAATATAAAAAACAATGATTAAATACTAGAAAGTTAGCGACTATCATAATTTACTAACACGAATCAACTGGATAATTGTTATATATTTCTAGAAATCCTTCTGTTATAACAATGGCTTTAGAGTCAAACATTTTTAAAAAATAGTATTTAAAAAATAATACAAAAACAAATTAATAATTGAATTACTTACTCATATATTCTTTTTTTGAGATTTTCAATCTCGAAGACGCATCCGCAGACTACACTAACGAACAGAAACTTCGTATGAAATGGCGGACAGCGAGGGAATTTCAAATCAACAGAAAAAGAATCACAGCGCCCTCTATGCATACAAATTGGTTATGGCTTAATAATTTGTGGCCACAACATGAAAAACATGATGTTGGCCGTGTGGTGATAGATTGCATAAGGCCAACTGTGTTTATGCCACCTCTGGGCCACCGACCGTTTTTCTTCAGGCTTCCATCACTGCTGGCAGCCATAAATGGCCCGCTGCTGGTGTTATATGGGGCAACCGGCAACTGATGGCAAGTGCAGGATGCCAGCAGTAGGCCATAACGAGCCCGCCACTATAAGCTTTGCTGGGTTGTTTGAACCTTTTGGTCTTAGATGCATGTTGGCGTAATTGTCCTAAATATTCAGCTCTGAATCTGTTTCTTAGGTTTTCTCTGATTATTTGCCTATATCTGGCTCTGCTGTTAAGATCTTTAGAATCCAAAGCATCTAGGTCAGGTACTCCTGATGTTGGTAGTTCTCTTAGGAACATCATTGGGGTTAAAGGTAAGAAACCTAGGTTATCTTCGGAAACATAGGTTACAGGCCGTGAATTAATCACGTGTTCACAGTCACATAGCATGGTGTAAAGTTCTTCGTAATTCAAATATGCACGACCTAAGTTTCTTTTCAGGATTCCTTTAACCATTCCAACAAGCCTCTCCCACCAACCTCTCCACCACGGTGCTGCAGGAGGGTTGAATTTCCATCTGATCTTCTGGGTGGAAGCTACCTTGCAGATGTTTTACCAATCTACACTCGAGAGAGCATTGCTTGTTCCAAGGAAGTTCTTCCCGTTGTCTGAATAGTTGATGTAGGGTCTGCCTCGCCTTGCTATGAACCTTCTCAGATACTGGATAAAACTTTCTGTAGACAGAGAAGTAATGGCTTCAAGATGTATGGCTCGGTAGACAGCGCAAGTAAATAAGGCTATCCACGCTTTTGATCCATCAGAAAGATGAAGAGGACCGGCTAGATCCACGCCAACCACTTCAAAGATGCGGCTGCTTCTCGTACTCTGTCCTCGGGTGGTACTCCAGGTTCAACATCTATTTTGGAAGTCTGAAGTTTTCTGAAAATCACGCATTTTCTTATTGAATTTCGAATGCATTTTCTAGACTTCATTATCCAAAAATTTTCTCTTAGTAGTGTCATTAGAGTGCTGACCCCAGCGTGCTGATTTTCTAAATGCTTCTCGAATATCAATCTTTGAACGACGTGATGCTTGTAAGGTAAGATCACAGGATATCTGAAGTTTTCACTGTCGTTTCTTTGAATTATATTGGTCCTTACTCTTAAGAGACCAGCTTTATCTTCGACAGGCCTTAATTTTTTTAATTTTGGATCTGTTCTCCCTGAAAAAGATTCTTGTTGTGCTAATCGTAGAAGTACATTTTCAGCTTTTGAACGGGAAGAACGAACGGGGGATTCCCGACAACAGTATTAAAAGTACCTTTTTGATATTAGATTTATTGGCTAGTGATCGGATACTTTTGCTGACGACTGTAGTCCAATATGGAACCCAGAAAAAAAAATCGCGAATAAAAAACCTAAAATGTCTCGAGATTATCTCATGATTCAAGTGAATTCCCATTTTGTTCGGCCTTTTAAATTTGGGAAATCGTGGGAGCCATCCTCTCCGCAAAAGACCAAAATTGTGATGGTATGTCTTATTACCACTCCTAGGAGTGAGTCCCAGACCGTCGCCAATTGCTCAATGAGTAGCTTTAGTGCGAAATTAAAAACACTCAACTCAACTCTAAATTTTTCAGATTACAGAGTGCAGATTACTGTGTCCACTACTGGATCTGACCTTAAAAGTCAAATAAGCCAGTATTGGATAGGGTTGTCCACTACTGGTCATGCTGACATTTTTTGGTACCAGTAGTGGACACCCATAAAAATAGTATATGTTAATACAAGGTTTAAACAACAGCACAATAAATAAATTCTGCATACATGTTTTAGTTATGTGAAAGGAAAAGGTAGAAGAAATCAGTTAAAAATAAGTAGAGGCAAAGCAAACAAAAGTTTATTTCCTTATTCAAAACGTTAAAAAAAAAACGGCAAATTCGCAAAAAGTGCATATTTTTTTAGTTAAACTAACGTTATTCTAAAACTGACATCCGGAATTATTTGTAGTTATAGACATTAATAGTAGAAGACTATAACTTTCTTACTGAACATTTCCCTAACCTTCAGAAAGCTTTTTTTCCGAGTTTAGATTTAAAAGTGTTCACTACTGGTACAGGGTCCACTACTGGCGTTTTTATCTTATATACAGAGGGTGTTCACACATTTTTGTAACGATTTTGCAAAGATATACACTGCTCGACGTTGAAAATGCAACACCAAGAAGGAATGATAATAACCGAATAAAATTTGTTGGACACATACATTATAGTAGGAAGAACAATTGATTAAAATTTCAGGAAATTTGGAGTAATATGTACTGAGAAAATAGTACATAAAGCAGCGACCTCTGTGAGCAGTAACAGTACATATCTGCCTAGGCATTGAATCGAACAGCGATTGGATGACATGTACGGGTAGAACACTTCATGAAGCTTCAACACGATGCCACAATTCATCGATCGAAGATACTGGTGAGTGGTGGGGGGCCAGTCGCTTTTCAATGATTAAACAGTCATTTTCATTGGTGCGAGATCAAAGTATTTCTGTATCAAAGAAGGTCCGGACAATACAAACAACTTGCAGTCGTGCATTACCTTGCTTAAATTTTGCGGTACGGAGACCTCGAATACAGGACAGAGGGGCGGGACTTAACTCATCAGAAATTTAATGGCCGCTGTTCAGAGTGTCAGGAATACGAACATGAAGTAATCGAGACGTGTATCCAATGGGAACCCATAACATCATTGCAAATGATGGACAGTATGATGATGTCGAATCCCAGCTGGTAATGTGCATTATTCATAATGCCATTAATTACGGATAAGGCAATCTTGATGCTGTAAACAGGATTGTGATTTGTATGAAAAGTGACTTCACGCCATTCCTGCATCCAGGTTCATCGTTGATCACACATTAATGGCACCCATATCAGTGATGCAGTTTTGAGGGTAATCAGAATTTTGGTAACCGCATACTGAGTCACCACCTGGATTGATGGTATGTTGTACCATTGGATACACGTCCCGGTCACATCTTGTTTTCATTCTCGCCACTCTGAATACCAACCATTTCCTTTCTGACGAGTTAAGGCCCATAGCTCTGCCCTATGTTCTAGGCCTCCGAAGCGCAACATTTAAGCAGAACAATGCGCGACCTCAAGTTGTCCATATTGCCTGGAGCTTCATTGATGCCTAATGTGTTCGACTGTTGCTCTAGCCTGCGCGTTCTCCTGATTTCGCACCAATGAAAATGACTGTTTGATCGTTGAAAAGCGACTGGCCCTCCACCACTCACCAATAACTTCGATCGATGAATTGTGGTATCGTGTTAAAACTTCATAAAGTGCTCTACCCGTACATGTCATCCAATCGCTGTTCGATTCAATGCCTAGGCAGATATGTGCTGTTCTTGCTCACAGAGGTCGGTGCTTTATGTACTGTTTTTCAGTACATATTACTCCAAATTTCCTGAAATTTGAATCAAGTGTTCTTCCTACTATACTGTATGTGTCCAACAAATATCATTCCTTCTTGGTGTTGAATTTTCAATGTCGAGCAGTGTATATATATATACACTAAGCGACAAAAAAAAAGCCGCACTTGCATGTTTTCCTTTTCGCCTTCTACAACCGCCAATTTTATCGTTTAAAAAGCAAATTTTCGAACTGACTTTACTATGTTGTCCTCCACATACACTTTAGCTTTGAGTCTAGTGTTAAAAACAAAATGCAATTGTCAGGAAAATTGTAATTTTAGAATTTATTTCAAAAATGGTAAGAATAAGGCAGTTAACAATGCCACAAAAAAGTATTAATTTTTAAATGAAAATCAAAAAATATTTTAATACGTGAGATGGCAAAATAATTAAATGCTAACGAAATATTGGTAAAATGAATTTTAGCAAAATATAAATTTTTTTGGACGTTCAAACGGGGAATTTGGCTTTAGGCGGTCATGTTGCTCATCCAAGCAAGATAACCGCAAGTTAAAATGCGAATGTTTAAAAAATCGATTTGTATCATGTTCAGAACTTAAAAAAGATTTTAAAAAAGTGTATAGTAAATTACTTTCTTCAAAAACAATGCGGGAACAATTAAACAAAGCGGGCTAAAGAACGGAAGATCTGCGAAAAAAGCCATTATTAAGGAAAAGAATTAGAAAAAACAATACTTTAGTTCACCAAAATTTAAAAACATTATCAGTTAATTATTAGGCTGAACTGGCTTTCTCTGATGAATCAAGTTTTCTTTATTTCGTGCAGTTGAAAAAAGCTAGAATGAAGACGAAAATGTGACCGACTTAATGAAAATCGCACTTTTAAAACAGTGACACATTCTCCGTACATTATGGTACGGAGGTGCATAAATTTTCAAACACTCGGGGAAATTTTTATGCTCAAGGGAACAATTAACTCGAAATAAAACACAATCTGCATAAAAGTGGTGCCTGACCGACTATTTTAGAGGTATCTTAGACATTTTGGTAAACAGCATTTGAAGATAATAAGGCACCTTACTACACGGCGTCTATGGTAAGTTTATTCACTTCAAATTGTCAAAATTTCTTATAAATTCCCATGAGAACCTATAATTCTGTAAGTAATCATACTTTTTTTTCACTTTAAGTTAAATACCACAAAGGATATAGTAGAATTTCTTCTTTACCAGACATGGAAACGATCAAAATCGCGATTCGCTCGAAAATGTTTCGTCTATAAAAAGGCGGGGGAGAGGGGAGAGGATTCAAAATTTGCAGCCTATAACTATGCCAGAACTAGAAAAATTTATTTGTGGTATTTGGCACATTGAAATTTCTGAGATTTATATTAAAACACTGTATAAAATTATGCCATTGCGCATTAATGCAGTAATTCCATATAAAGGTGGAATTAACCCAATGCAGAATACATATTTTTAACAAAAAATTGTTTAGGTCCAACAAATAAATAGTTTTATTTCATATATTAAAATATAACTTGTTTATTTCATATAATAAATCATAATAGAATGCAAAGTGTATAGTTATTGCATTATGTTCAAAAAGAAAGTTTTATACAGATTTTTAAAAAGTACTTCGTAAAGTGCAATAAAGCGAATTATTAAATCGAAAATATACATAGGTATCATTTCATACCTTTGGTATTATGCAAACAAGACAGTTTTATTTGTTTCAAACATTAATTTTAAAGTTATTACAAATAAAAAAGGTATAAGTCATTTTTTCTGCCGCTTTTTGTCGCTTAGTGTATATACATATATATATAAGAATTTTATTTTCTGATATGTTCAGTCTGATAGCCCTTGTTCTGAACTACCGTATTACATCTTGATTTCCAAGATAACAGAGAATTTCTTAAAACATCGAGATTGATTTTGTTTTGAAACTTTTTTTTTTTTTTTTATCGATCTTTCAATTTCAGTATTATCAAAAAATATTTTTTGAAATCTTAAGTTAGTACATATGATATGAAAGACTTTCAGAACCACATATATGTTAAAATATATTCATTTGATAACAATTATTATTATTTTATTTTTATTTATTTAGTTATTTTTTATGAATTTTTATTTGACACCCATTCAATGTTCCAGTAATTGACACTGCCAGTTTTTCATTTTATCAGTAATTGGCACCCTATATTCTAGTGTTTGACACTATGCTAGTTATTCATTTTACCAGTTATTAGCATCCTATGCTCCAGTGTTTTACATAAAATGTTAAAATTCTTATATGTAAAATACATTATTTCATTATTTTTCTTATTTATTAATTATTTCGGGATAGATGTCAATTACTGGAGCATGCCAATCACTGGCGCACCTACCCTAATAAAAAAAAAAAAAAAAAAAAATGTATTTTATCAATTAAATCATTATGTATTTTACTATTTATGCTTTAAATAATTGAAGAGTACTCAAAAATATCATACATTTAAATATATGCGACCTACAGAAGTTCTTGTTTTCAATCTTTTAATCCCTTTCTTTTTCCTATTAAAATACTAGGAGACTGGAGCGAGCTTATTCCCAAAAGGGAGCCCGTTTCTCCCGTGTCGCTTCTCTGGAAATCGAGGGCTCTAGTGTCCACAACAAAAATGTCTTCTACATAATTAATGAAAGCCCCATTTTAACTTTTAAATTAGTAAAAAGAATAAAACGAATTGGTCCCAAAAATACATTAAAAAAAAATAATAATAATAATAAAGTAAATATATATATATATTTTTAAATATATTAAAAAAAAAAATAAATAAAAGGAACATGCAAACTTTTTTTTTGTTTTTAATAACACAGTTTAACAAAAATGAAGTTCACAAAATTTGACTTGATGACTTTAGCTGATCTTTATGTTTTTTGATGTGGTGAAACCGAAAATGCAGACCATTTTTCTCTATCACGTACAGATTTTTGTCAGTACAGGGTGTTTACCGACACTATTTCTTAGATATACCATCATAACAGTAGGTCAGTTGGTTGGTTGGTATGGTTTTACGTTGCACTAGTACTGTGCTATCCCAACAATAGGTATCCATCATTAATTAATCATGGAAATATGCTATAAAACTTGCTATATAATTATATTGGTTGAAGAGTAATGGAGAAATTGTATAGGTAGGCACTTTGTATCGACAAAAATCCATATGTGATAGAGAAAAACTGGCTTCATTTTCGGTTTCAGCACACCAAAAAACATAAAGATCAGCCAAAATTCTGAATTCAAAATTTTACATGTCGACCTGTGTAATTAAAATAAAACTGAGAAAAATCGTGTTAAAGAAAAAAAAAAAAAAAGAAAAAAGAAAAGAAACAAAGAAAGAAAAGAAAGGAAAAGGAACAGCTTCTTCTTTGCGAAATTTGGCACTGAAGTAGTTCTTTACTTATACAATTGCGATAGCTATTTTAGTTCATCGGCAAATTGACAACAAAAATTTAAAAGCCACTAAGAGGTTCCTATGCTAAAGCTATACCTAAGAAATTTTAAGAAATGAATATGGTAACCGTTGCTAGAGAATGAAACACAGTTACTGCATGCCTTTATATGGAAGAATAGATTGAAATAAATTCTGTCGTGCTAAATTAAATTCTGTTTTGTTCAGAATTTTATATCTATTAATTGGAAAACAAAAATAGGCTAAAAGTTATTATTATTATTATTATTATTTTACTTTTCTAAATTTTAATACACAATATAATGCATGTTTACTTTTAGATTGTAAACGGGGTTACACAAAACCAATCCATTTTATATATTATCATTAAAAGTAAAGCTATAAACATACTTTTTTAAGATCTCATCCAACATAACTCAAACAATGAACTAATTTGTGTACTGTGACTTACTAAAGAATGCAAATACATTTTAGAGTATGAGAGGTATTTGTTTAAAGCAATCTTAATAGTTTTTTGCGGTGGAAACCATAACACATTTAACGTGAATTATACAGGGGCACATTAGCATGTTTCTATGGAACAGAAAATGATTAGCATCAATGAGTGTTTTACAGAGACATACAAAATGTTGGAGAGAAATTGTTAATCTAAGGCATTCTCCAAACTGTATAGTACATTGCGTTCTCTTCATTTAAATTATACCCAAGTTCTGTAAATATTTTTAATGGGTCATAAAACTTATCTATTTATTAAGGATATAACTTCAAATTAAAATAAATTTTCCAAAATAAATAATTCCTTAATTAATAGATATACAAAGAATTTCATTAATAATGCATTTTATTAAATATTTTGGTCTCTTATACAAAACTAATATTTTATTCAATTCAAGTTTAATTTTATTCAACATTACTTTAGGTAGTACTCAGACATGACTAAATAATAGAATAGATGGGGATAGATACAATTAAATATTTTCTTTTTTCTTAGACTATTAAAATTTGACTCACCCAGATGAGCATTATAGAGGTTATTCCATCGTAAACGGCAGTAGGATATTTCTACTTCTTTCCTCAAGCAAATCATAGAGGACTTCTATTTAACAATTCTAGGGCACTTAGAGATCCTGGAATAGGAATACACTTGGAGTCTCCATTCGATAGATTCTGTTCAAAGATGAATCATAGGTGTTTTGGGCTCTTCGGGTTGCTCCTATTTTTCATATCTTGAGATTAAAATTCAAGGGCAGTTGATGCGGGAGGAAGCAGTATATCTGGAGAACTACCGGGAGATTGCACCACCAGGAGATTCCATCACCGTCTCGCCGAAAAGTTGACCCCGAAGCCGTCCTCTCACTTCTATAAAAAATACTCTTCTTAAGTCAAGGGCTGAAGGGAGAGAGTGTGTGCGGCGTGCGGGTGGCCTGCCGTTCCCTAGCCTGGAGTTGTTTTTGCGATGCTCCATTCAAGTTTTATGAGTCCTATAAATTTTCCTCTTTCCATCTTTGTTCTATAATGTCACTGGGCAGCCAGCAAGTCTAAGAGATCCCTATCTCATTTTTTCCCCTTCTCCTTCAATTTTACAAGCAGCACTTATAAATTTATCTTATTCTTTTTTCAAAGCAAACAATTTTTTTTTTTCTTTTTCTTTTTCTTTTTTTTTTTTTTTTTTTTATTTACATACAGATTAATAATTACTTTCCAATATTCTACCACAAAAAATATTTATACATAAATAGCTATATGCTTAAATGAAAAATCATTTATGTATCTATATATATATCTAAATGTGTAATTTTAATTACAACATTTATATCCCCCCTTTCTACAAAAAAAAAAAAAAAAAAAAAGAAATATATGAGCCTTATCATATAAATCATATACTTAAATTCTCTATTACACTAGATCTATTTTCTGTGTATTTGTAAGCCTTTGTTACATCATTTTGACCTATAAAATAAAATACAAAAATACACACAAACAAAATAATAATACTCATATGATACTGAGATATGAAGAAAACAGAATAAATATTGTCCATTCTTTCAGTCCATAGCACTTTAAATGTTCATTTAATGTAAGAGTTCACTTCATTTTTTCTTTGTTTTATGTCTCTGTGTATCGTATCTGTCATCGTATAGACTCTCATTTTGAACTCTAGTTCATTTTTCATCATTCTGTTTCTAAAAAGTCTACACATATTTTTGTAATTTTTATATATATTTATATCTGTTTGTTGCTGTTGAGCACATCTTATTATTATTTGTTTTTGGGTGAGTATACTCCAAAAAAAAAAGAAAATATTTTTTTTTTTTATTTTAAAAATGTTTTTCTTAAAAGTTTTTTTTTTTTTTTTCAAAATTAAAAAAATTATATATATATCTATACATAAATATAAATAAACAAAATCATAGCATTTCACACACAGTTTATATATATACTATTATGTGATTTTTCTGGATTATTTGAATATTTCAACATTCTCTACACAACTTTTATTTATTTATTTCTTCGTTTGTTTTATTTTATTTTATACACAGTTTATCTAAAAACTCCTTATCTACTTAATGTTACAGTCTAAAACCCGTGCTTTTTTTTTTTTTTTTTTGTCGTGCTTGGGATTTTTTTTGTTATTTTTAACCTCTAGTGGTTAAGAAGAAAATTCCTATCCCCGTTTTAGAGCCTTCATCCAATCTCTATCTTACATTCTATTTATTCTCAATGTAATTCACGTTCATTTCTCTATTATTACAGCTGTTATTGATTTATTCTACTCCAATTTCTATGTATTTCCAGCCAAAATGCAATAATAACTTTATCACTAATATTATTATTATCTGCACACTCACAACTTGATACATTTTTGTATACATTCTAATGTTAGCTTTATTACAATTCTTATTACTATTAAACTTTTTTATTATTGTTATCAAGGCCACATTCAAAATTCTTCACTGGCAAGGAGAAAAGAACATCTATAGCTTAATAAAGGGGCCCCGCCATAAATATTAATTTCTCTGTTTAAAGACCAGCTTCAAACAGTTACCAGTTAAAATCTGAAGCACCCCTCTACAACAATAAAATTATTAATGTCTCAACTAACCACACTATTTTACTATCTATTATTATTAGTGTTTTTTTTTTTTTTTTTTTTTTTTACCTGTTCTATTATTTGACGTAGATCCTTCCTATATCCTTTAGCTGGTTATTTTAATTTTCTTTTTCTGGTGGTACTTTAAATATTTTTGAAATATGAATTTTTAAACTTCTATTTCCCTCTTTTTCTGGTATCAAGTAATTCGAGTTCCTGAACTTTCTTTCTATCAAAAATGGTCCGTCAAACCTTTTACCTAATTTTCTATTCTTTCTTAGTGATTTAAGATAGACTTCATCACCTATCTCCTATTCCTTATGATTTATACTTTTATTTCTATTGTACTCTTCTGAAATTTTTTTCATATTTAGCAATGCTTTTGCTCTCGCCTGATGCATATGCTCTTTTATTTTTGATATATATTGCGAAGGGGTTTCCTTATTTCTGTCATTGCAATCTAGAAATGGAGTTTTTAATTTTCTCCCAAAAAATAACACCGCAGGTTCGTATCCCGTTGCTCGATGTTTCGACATATTATAGTTTAACTTAAAAAAATTTATTCTCGTGTCCCAATCAAAAGTTTCCTGACACATGGCTGAGATGGAATTTTTTAAAATTAAATGTGCTTTCTCAATCGTACCATTACTACTGGGTTTGTAAATGCTTGAATAACGCAATGTTATATTTAGATTCGCGAAGTCTGTAAATTCTTTGCCTCTAAAATAAGGCGCATTGTCTAAATTTATATACTGGCATAGGCCATATTTTCCGAAATATTCTAGCAGCGCATTTATGATGGTAGTTGCATTGGTATTTTTTAGCGGTATTACTTCTAAGAACCTAGAAAACGCACAAATAATTGTTAAAAGAAATTTGTTCTGTTTGAGCGTTGGTACTAATTTTCCAACAATATCAATATTTAATGCTTGGCCACATGCATAGTTCTTATTCATTACTTGTAAGGGAAGTTTTATTGTTTGATGCGGTTTGTAAGAGTTACATGGAATACATCTCCTACAAAAATATTTTACCGTTTGGTACATCGCAATCCAGTAAAATCTATTTTTAATCATTTGATATGTTTTCTCAAAACCGAAGTGTGGGGAATGCGCGGTATTTATGATTTTCTCTCTTAAACTATGTGGAGCTATGATAATATTTTGCTTATTTTCCGTAGCATTATTTGAATGTTTCAATACTAATAGATCATTTTCCAATAAAGAGTATTTTCTTTTGTATTTATTATTTCTCTTTGATTTTAAACATACTACTATTTTTTGTATTTTGTCGCATTTTTTTTTTTTGTTCATTTAAAATGTTTTCTTCTGACAACTCTTTTTCGGCTTTAAATAAATACATTTCATTCTCTTGATCTTTATGCGTTATGTTTGCTATATGCCTACTTAAAAAATCACTCGGATTCTGTGATCCTGATATATGTTCTACTGTTATGTCAAATTCTTGGAGATCTAAAAGCCATCTCGAAATTATGTCAGGCTGTTTCTCCAAATTAATAAAATATGTTAACGCCTTCGCATCTGTTAACAAAAATATCTTTTTTCCTAACAGTAAGTTTTTATAATTTAATACTGATTCATGTATTGCTAGTAACTCTTGTTTCATGGCTGGATAATTTTTTTCTGAATTTTTTAATTTCCTACCATAATATTCAATCGGATGCAAGATTCCATTCTCTTTTTGTGCCAAAATCGCCGATATAGCGTATTTTGAAGCATCCGTGATCAAATAAAATTCTTTGTTCATATCTGGAGCTCTTAGAGTTGGTTCATTTAATAACGCGGTTTGTAAATTTATAAATGCTTTCTCTTGTTCTTCATCCCATTTAAATTTTATGTCTTTTCTTGTAAGTTGTAATAATGGATCTATTATGTCGTTGTAATTTTTTATCAATGTTCTGAAATAGTTCGAAAACCCTAACAGTTGTAAGATACCTTTTTTATTGTTTGGTCTCATTAATTTTTTTACTTTGTTTAAATTTCCCTCCGAAGGTGAATAACCATGTTTATTGATTTTATACCCTAAGAACTCTATCTCATTTTTACATATTTGCATCTTTTGCGGGTCAATAGTTAGATTGTTTTTTATTAAAATGTCTAAAACTTCCTGCATTAATTTTTTCATATCTTCTATTGAGTCTGTTCCTAAAATATTGTCATCGATGAAGTACCCAATTTTATTTTTATCTATGTGACCTAAAACCTTATCCATAAGTTTAGCAAATGTCATAGTTGATATTTTATTACCAAAATTTAATCTGGTTGGCTGATAGCAACCAAATTCCGTAATGAATGCTAATTTTTCTCGGTCTTCTTCTTTTAAATTAATTTGGAAGAATGCCGAGTGAAAGTCCATCACAGTATAGTATTTTTTGCCACTAAGTCTCTGAATTATTTCTTTCGCATCTGGGATGGGATGTGGTGAAACTTCTATGATTTCATTAAGGACCCTGTAATCTACTGCTGCTCTCACTTTAATGTGTTTGGGATCATTTGTTTTTGAGTTACATTTTTTCTTTACGAAAATTACGGGGGCTGCATAATGAGAGTTTGTTGGTTCAATAATTTTTGCCTCTAATAATTTATTTATCTCCTCTTTCGCAACATCTTTCATATTATAAGCCAATTTATACGGTTTTAATTGAATGGGGTAATTATGAGCTAATTTACATATTGGTGTAACTAATGATGTTTGCCCTAGTGTCTTGTAATTTTTGGAAAATGCCGCATAATTTTTCATTAATATTTCATGCATTTCTTTTTGTGTTACTGAATCTAAATGACTTAGATTAAAATCTTCCTTTTTTAAGTCAGCCTTTCTCATTTGTTTAACATCTACTATGTTTAAATTGTTAATAATTTCTCTCTTTGGTTTTGTTTTGTCCGTTATTATGAATTGTTGTGTAACTTTCGCCAGTTTCATAGTTTTATTCAAAGTAATTTTGTGGTCCTTTGTATTTGAAATTTGAACTTTTAGTTTATTTTCATTATCTATTTTATGTATAGAGCAATTTATGTTTGTACCCGAATTATTTCTCTGTGGTTCAAGGAATATTGTTTCGTGTTGGTATATTCTAGGAACTTTTATTTCCGCCCAAACTGTTTGTTTCGGTGCAACATCCATTTTTCTTATTAGTCTTGCAAAGTGATAATTTTGATTTAACGTATCCTGCCTTATAATGTTTTCTTCATTTTTCTCATTTAATTCTATCATTTGTTTACTAGAAGATGCCTCCCAATTTATTAGTTCATTTTCATTGTTTTTTGACTTTGTCTGATCTTTTGAGCATTTAAAATACCCATAAATTTTTCCATTTTCTTCCTGTTCCTGATCATGCACTCCTGACTGTGGGAATTGTATTTTGTCCTCCATCTGTGATGTGTGTGTATTTGTTTCTATTGACATGGTATTTATATGATTTGGAATTTCTTGGTTGTTTGGAGATTTATTTAATTCCAATTTCATGTTTTTAAATAGTACATGTCCTGCCTTACAGTCTACTATCATTTTGTTTCTTTTTAGAAAGTCATAACCTAATATTACATTATACTTCTTATCAAAATTAAAGTTCAATATATAAAATACACCTGTCACGAATTTCCCTTTAATTTTGAATGTAATTTTAATGCATTTTTTGAAATTAATTCTCTGATTATTTAATGTGTGTATGTTTACATTATTTGACAAATACTGAATTTTTATCCCTGTTTCTTTGATTTTTTGAAATATTTTGGGACACATTGCATTTAAAGTTGCGCCTGTATCGATTAAATTTCGTGTAGGTACCCCATTTATATTCAAATCTAAGATGGGTAGGTTACCTATATCATTTTGATCAATATTTGTCAAATATTTAATCTCTTGTGTGTTTTTCCATCTTTTTGTGCACAGATATCGATCTGGTGTATGAATTACATTTGATTTCTTTTTGTTTTTATTATACCTGCGTGAATTGTTATCTTTCTCGCTTCTCTGCCTCTCTACTTTATAATATTTTTCATAATAATTTCTGTCTAATTCCTTGTCTGTTTGATTCTCATATTTTTTATCGCTATTTTGATGCATTTTTAGTCCCCTGGATATGTTAAGGGATTTACGAGGGACTATGTTATTATTATTTTTACTCTTGGTAAACCCCTCATTTAGTTTCCCGACTGCCTTGGAAACGTTATAGCAGGGCGGTTTGTACCCCTTTGTCTAAAATTTCTATGTGAACTTCTTCTGAAATAATTTCTAGTACCCCTATCGAAATTTCCATAATTTGTATTACTAGATCTATTTTCGTCTGATCTTACGTTTCTAACCCCTGCATTTTCACTCTCTTGTATTATAGGGACTGTATTGTTTACAATATTGGGATTAGTTCTTGAATTGTACCAGCATTGTTCAGTATTATGTGATCTAGTTTTGCAAATTGCACAAAATCTTGTGCTGTCATGTTTTTGTCTCTCTTGACTTTCTGATCTGTTATTTCTTATTTCTAATTCTTCGATTTTTTTTTCTAATTGTTTGATTTGTTCAGTTTGTTTCGATGTTAATTCTAATAATAATGTACACATATCGGTTTCGTTGCTATTTTTTTTCTCTATAGTATTTATTTCCTCCACGTTAAATTGCATTGCATTTTCAATGGTCTTAGCCATTTTTAATGCACTTTCAAAATCTTTTATATCTGCCTTTCTTAACTCAAATGCTATGTCTGCCCTCATGCCTTCAATAAATTTATTTAATTTTAAACTGTTTACAAATTCTTTTGCCCCATCTTTGTTTTCGAATCCAGACCCTTTTAAAAATTCATTTGATTTTTTTATTATTTCCGTTGCATATTCTTCTATAGTTTGTTTTGGTGATTGCCTGATATTCATGAAATCTGCCTGAGCTTTTGAGAAATTTACTTTGCTCTTAAATTTTTCTTTTAATTTAAGTTTGAATTGCTCATACACATTCTCATTTATTAAATCCTCCTCCAAGTTTATTTTCTCCTTTGCTTTTCCACTGATTTTACTTTTTAAAATTAATAATTTAATTCCATCGTCTAATTCTGTCGCATTTGTTAATGTCTCAAATGATTCTAGAAATTTATCTATATTAGCCTGACTGTCCCCACTGAAGTGTGGAAGACCCACTAATAGCGTATCTAATGACACTGTTAATTTTTTCTCCATTTTTATTTTACCCGGTACTACCTTCTCAGTTTTTGTTTCCACCGTTTTCTTCTGATTTTGAGTTTTTGTATCACACTTATTCGCAACTTTATTTCTCAGTTTATAAGTACTTTTCATTTACATCACCTACTTTCTAATCTTTACTTTAAATCAACTCTTAAAAAATCATTCTTATATGTATTAACATTAACACAAATTATGCTTGTATACATATATTTACTGACTAGCTAGATTATTCTAGTTCAATTATTATTATTATTCCTTATTTTAGGAAACTATTTACTTTCTTCAAAGTAAAATATTCAAATTTTATATGTATACAGGCATCCAAAATAATATTATCAAACAAACAAAATATCAGATTAATTGATTTCAAAAAACCTTCCTGAGCAATCTTGCTGTTTATGTGTACATATAAAATATTTCCAGTAATTTTTCAAAATTTACAACTGTAATTATTTCAAATACACTTCATTTATTTTCATATTCTACTTATCATTATTAATGAAAGTGTAATTTATATCTATATATATATTATATGTACACATTTGCATATCTATTCATTATATATATTTTTTATCAGTTATTCATATACAAATACAATAACATTATAATGCTATGATTTCCTTTATTTATATCTATCCAATTTTATTTAAGCAACTGCTTAGTATATTTTTATATTATTATTTTGTCTGAGTCCACCTTAAAGTTTTCCTAAATTAGTTTATCTTATTTTATTTATTTTTTTCTTTTTATTATATCATTTTATGACCTCAACTGGATAGGCACCAAATCGCTTCTTGGTTGATTTACAGTGTTGGAGAGAAATTGTTAATCTAAGGCATTCTCCAAACTGTATAGTACATTGCGTTCTCTTCATTTAAATTATACCCAAGTTCTGTAAATATTTTTAATGGGTCATAAAACTTATCTATTTATTAAGGATATAACTTCAAATTAAAATAAATTTTCCAAAATAAATAATTCCTTAATTAATAGATATACAAAGAATTTCATTAATAATGCATTTTATTAAATATTTTGGTCTCTTATACAAAACTAATATTTTATTCAATTCAAGTTTAATTTTATTCAACATTACTTTAGGTAGTACTCAGACATGACTAAATAATAGAATAGATGGGGATAGATACAATTAAATATTTTCTTTTTTCTTAGACTATTAAAATTTGACTCACCCAGATGAGCATTATAGAGGTTATTCCATCGTAAACGGCAGTAGGATATTTCTACTTCTTTCCTCAAGCAAATCATAGAGGACTTCTATTTAACAATTCTAGGGCACTTAGAGATCCTGGAATAGGAATACACTTGGAGTCTCCATTCGATAGATTCTGTTCAAAGATGAATCATAGGTGTTTTGGGCTCTTCGGGTTGCTCCTATTTTTCATATCTTGAGATTAAAATTCAAGGGCAGTTGATGCGGGAGGAAGCAGTATATCTGGAGAACTACCGGGAGATTGCACCACCAGGAGATTCCATCACCGTCTCGCCGAAAAGTTGACCCCGAAGCCGTCCTCTCACTTCTATAAAAAATACTCTTCTTAAGTCAAGGGCTGAAGGGAGAGCGTGTGTGCGGCGTGCGGGTGGCCTGTCGTTCCCTAGCCTGGAGTTGTTTTTGCGATGCTCCATTCAAGTTTTATGAGTCCTATAAATTTTCCTCTTTCAATCTTTGTTCTATAATGTCACTGGGCAGCCAGCAAGTCTAAGAGATCCCTATCTCATTTTTTCCCCTTCTCCTTCAATTTTACAAGCAGCACTTATAAATTTATCTTATTCTTTTTTCAAAGCAAACAACTTTTTTTTTTTTTAATTTACATACAGATTAATAATTACTTTCCAATATTCTACCACAAAAAATATTTATACATAAATAGCTATATGCTTAAATGAAAAATCATTTATGTATCTATATATATATCTAAATGTGTAATTTTAATTACAACACAAAACATTCAGTTCAGATACATTATGAGTGCGAAGGGGCAATTGACTTACATATTGTTGCCTAAGAAGAATTTCTATAAATTGTATTTAGTTATTGTATTTATTGAAATTATATTTGTTTATTTATTTATTTATAACATAAAACGTAACGATTTCAACATATATTAGTTAAATCCACAAAAGCATGTTTCTTGCAAAATATGGTATGAATATCATCAATGGTTCGATTACAGGGGCACACAATAATATTTAATCGCTTTCAGCATATTGCTAAAAATTGAGTGCATTTTCAATTTATTTATTTATTTATTATTATTATTATATATATGTATATATATATATATATATATATATATATTAGTAGTACGACAAGACGATTCCTTTCAATCTGCGATTTTGCGTTGTCGCCAATTGCAGTGTTTCACCATGAATTTTATATTTAAATCGAAAAAAAAAAAAAAAATTGAACGTGCAAACATTTTTTAAAAATAATTAAAATAAAATTGAGAAATCTCGTGCTAAAGAAGTAGAACAGCATCAGTATAGAAAGATACATAGTATGTATTATATTCTTATTATTTATATATGTTGAAAAAAAATCACAACCAAAGTTAGCTTGCATGCATTTAATATGGTTTTTAGAAGGATATGACGTCATTAGTTAACAAAGAAATTTATTTGAAATTATTTATAACTAGCAGAGGCTTTACCCGCTTCGCTGGTTATTGTATTTAAAGGAATTAAAAACAGGATCGCTCTTTTATACATCGCTTTATAAACAAAAGAAAAAAAAAATCCTATGAAAGTTCTCAAAAACTCTCTTCGGCTCTCCGCTGCCTTCGACAGCGTCTTACCTACACGCTGAAACTCAGGTACGTGTCCCTATTGCCTGCGACAATGCCTTACCCGTGGACTTCCATTTGGGTGCCTATCGGATGATAGTTTCGAAACAGACAGTATCGAAAAAATTGAAGTGTTCCTTTTATATTTGAATCCCAATTATACGGAGTGATCAGTTTAAAAGAGTACCCGTTGTTTTTTCTTATTGCCCTTAAATATGACAGATGTGGCAACTAGTCTAACACTGAACTATAATTGTTTGAACTTTGTTTAAGTATAGGAGACAATTTCCACACTGTTGGACTGTTACAACTTTATTTGTGAAGTAAAACAGAAATGGAGACGCACATTTTTTTAATCCTGTAATATTTTTATTTATGAAAAATAAAATTCAATTAAATTTTTTACATTATCATTCCTACATTGCATTTACATTATCATTATCATTTGTACATTACCATTTCCATAGGCTTTTCCAGAGAAGTCCTGCAAACATCGATGAATTAACACAGAGCATAACTGAAGAAATCTCGTCAATGACACCAACAATGCTGCTATTTCCTATATATTATTTGATTTATCCGGTCGACCATAAAATGACAGTAACTACATGCCAAATGTAATATTACAATATGCTATGAGCATATGAGACAGAGTCTACCATATGAAACAGACAACTAATTTTTTTTTTTTTTTTTTGTGATTATAGACGTTTCCCATTTTAAATACTTTACGATTAGTTAATACTGGTTGGCATATAGAAAAATAAATAAATAAATATATAAACCTGATCATGGTACAGAACCATTATAGTTCCCCTTGTCAATTTTTTAATTTTTCTTGTCATTTCGGATTTTTCTAAAAAATGATATGTAGTGAAACAAAAATAGATAATTTATGCGATTATTGTTTCTGTTTCATTCTATCTATTTCTATAAAATGGTATGTAGTGAAGTAAAAATAAATTTATGCGATTATTGTTTCTGTTTCATTCTATCTACATATGTATATACATATATATATATATGTATTTCAATATTTTATAATTTATTTATATTTTTTCTATAAAAAGATAAAGTGAGACAAAATATATAATTTATGAGATTATTGTTTCTGTTCCCTTCTTCCTTTCTTTTTCTTTTCTTTCTTTCTTTTTTTTTTTTTTTTTTTCCAATATTTTATAATTTATTTATATTTTTGATGCGCTAATTGGCTTAGAATTTCTTTCGCCAAAGTAGAGTCCTTAGCGAAAAGTGACCGGTCTACTTCAGCGTTAAAAAAAAAAAAAAAAAAAAAAAAAAATGTAGAAGATTATCTATATTACAATAATTTAATTTTTAATGTTATAATGACGTCATTTTGTCATATGCATAGGTAAATTTAATTTTTGATAAGTTTTCATTATTCGTGTGAAAATATATTTCTTTTCATGACAAAAAATAAATAAATAAATAAATAAATAAAATAAAATAAATAAATAAATAAAATAAAAAATCTGGAGTGACTCCATTCGACTTTTCGAACATTAAGTAATTAACGGTTGTATAAATAAATTTAAGTAAGAGAAGTCATTAAATATAAAAAAGACAAAGGTATAATAGGGAAATTGAGTATTTTTCTCTATACAGTATGTTGTTTAAATTAACGCTATTGTCCATCAAATAATTTGAGTCCACAGATCATAATAATACAGAAATTTTCCTTGTGTTCCTGTAAAAATCTATAAGTACTAGACTCTCCAAAATCTATACAGTTTGTGCGACGGTGATCTCAATCGGTATGAAGTTTAGGCGTCATCGCATTTTAAAGAATTTGAGCCCATAAAGCATAACGATAGAGAAATTTTCGTTGTGTTCCTGTAAGAAAAATTATATGTACTAGATTCACTAAAATCTATGCTGTTCATGCAAAGGTGAACTATAACATGTGTATGAATTTTCAGCTGAATCAAAAAAGGAGTTTCGTTTAGACACTATCGCCTTTTAAAGAATTAGGGTCCATAGGTCTTAATGATAAAGAATTGTCCTTTGTGTTCCTGTAAAAAAACTATAGATGACCTACCAAAATCGACAGGGTTTGTGCTATGGTGACCTAATAACCTACGTACTAACTTTTAGCTCATTCGAACAAAGCGTTTAGACGTTATTGTGTTCACTCATGCACACACACACAAACGTAGTAAAACTAACATCGTAAAACTAGTATGTTGTGGCAACCACAAGACTTTCTTCTATATTTTCCTATACAAATTCACTAAGTGCAAATAATTCATAAAAACTATTATTTATTAAAATATTGTTACAAAATTGTAAATAATTGTGTTTATTTTTGTATAAATTCTTTCAAAGAGGCTTAGTAAGTTGATAAAGTGCTAATTTTGTCCATTTCTAGTCATTTTAGCGTTGAAATAGCCTTATTTCCCCTTAAAAACGCATTAAAATGCCCAATAAAGCAGGTAATGGATTTGGCGCCAAATTTGGCGACTTTTTCCCACCTTGGCGATTTTTTTGGCGACCTTGGCGAGAAAATCCTTATAAGGTATATACCAAATATGGAAGCTCTAATCCCATTGGCTGACGAGATATGGAGATTTCTGGAATGTTCCACGCTTTTCTACAGAGGTATATAAGAGCGTTTTCCCGCCAAGGCGAGTTAGTTCAGTTCAGTCTGTGATCAGAGTCGGTCAGCTTGCATTGAGACTCTTCGAAAGAGACTTGCTTTAAGTGTTATTGCTGCACAGTTTGTACTGTGGATTTGCTATTGACAGCTGTTGTTTAAGCTGTGTTTACTGGTCGAATTGAAGCTGATACTTGGTTTATAGACCTGTATTTTTCTGGAACTTTCTGTGAATAAATTACTGAATTTTTGTACGTTTGGCCTTTCATTCTCGGACAACTCACGAACCCACAAGTACGCAACATTTCTGGTGTCAGAAGTGGGATTGTCTGTGAATGGTAATAACGAGAGCTATGGAGCAAGAAATGAAGAAATTTCTAGAAGGACTCACTGCTCAGATGAATGAGTTAAGATCTGGATTGATAGAGGAAATGAAAGCCGGACAGCAAAAGATAGAAACCGGATTGATAGAGAAAATAGAAACAGGACAAAGAGAAATGAAAGAAGGACAAAGAGAGTTCAAAGACGGTTTGACTGAAGAAATGAAGGTAGCACAAGAGAAAATGGAAACATCGCAAAGAGAGTTGAAAGACAGTTTGACCGAAGAAATTAAATCTAATCAAGATGAGATGAAGAGAGAGCTTTCAACGGTGAAATAATCAATCGAGGGTAAATTAACGGTGATGGAAAATAGAATGGATGGAATGGAAGAGAAAGTTATAAAGATAGAAGAACATATTGAAGAGAAAGATTTGAAAATAGAAGAAAGTTTTGAAGAGAAAGCTATGAAGATAGAAGAAAATGTTATGAAGGTTGAAGAGAGTGTTACGAGGATAGAACGGAGTGTAGAGGAGAAATTTAAAGAAAACTTTGATCAAGAGCTGAAAGGAAGGTTTTCAGAGATAGAAAGCAAGTTTAAGAGAATGGAGGAAGATCTTGAAAGAAAAATGAAAGAAGAGTGGAACAGAGAAGTAATAGGGAATGAACTGCAGAGCAAGATTCGGAATCTCGAAGAAAAGTTAGAATCCATGCCTCAGGAAACTGAAAAGAGAGATAAAAGAATCCAGAATCAGGAATTTATTAAGCTATCCACCTACGACGGCAGTTCCTCCTGGCATGTATATAAGACGCAGTTTTCCATCGTTGCTGAAGCTAACGGCTGGGACTCTACCGCCAAGTCAGTCCACTTAGCAGCAGCATTACGGGGAGATGCAGCCGAGATCCTGAGAAATGTTTCTAAAGAAGAAAGGAACGACTTTGAGGCCCTGGCTAGAGCATTGGAGCTACGGTTCGGAGAGAAGTTTCTAAGGACTATAGTCGCCTCCAGCTAAAATCTCGTTTCCAGAAAACGGGCGAAAGTTTGCACTGGCAGCGGATATTCAGAGACTGTCACACCTAGCATATTCTCAGACTGTCATGCTGACACTCGAAACGACTTAGCTCTTCAGTACTTTATCGATGCTGTTCGTGATCCAGAAATTCAAAAAGCGCTGAGACTCTCCAACATCAGAGACGTAGAATCAGCTTTAGGCTATGCACTTAGGATAGAGGCAGCCCAACAAGCCTCCCGTAAAGACCGCCATACCATAAGAGCAGTTTTATTAAATGATACGCCTGCTGAAGAAAATGAAATGAAGAGAAGTCTCGCAGAAATCTTGAAGAGATTGCGTAGCCTGGAGAATAATAAAGAAATAAAGGACCGGAAGATAAAGTGCTGGGGCTGTGGAGTGGATGGTCACGTGAAGAGGAACTGCCCTGTACGACCAACTATAGGAAATCACCCGTCTTCACCATCACTACAGGGAAACTAAGAGGAGGCCATCTCGCGGGGCGGAGGTCGCCTGAAATTTAAGAGCCCCAATTTACAGTATTTCATGTTTCGTCGATGAGTGGCGGCGATAATGGACTTCACGTCTATGGCCAAGTTAACAACACCACCTGCCGGATGATTCTGGACACGGGAGCCAACGTGACCATCATTAGAACGGATTTGGCTCAAAAACTAAAAGGAAAGATCATCTGGACGCCGCCCTGCATTAAACTCCAGACTGTGACCGGAGACGAAATCAAAATATATGGAAAAATGAACTTGACCATCACTTTTGGAGATGCCAACTACCATCATATGGCATATGTGGGTGATATAAGAGATCCTCCAATCATTAGAATTGATTTCCTGAGAAAATTTAACTTTCAATTGGACTTCAAGAATAATGAACTGCATTCGAGTTCGGAAGACTTCGCTGTGTTCAACACTGAAAATCAAGACATTCAGACAATTTGCCAGATAACAGCCAAGTCTGAAATTTCCATCCCTCCACATACAGAGACAATAGTTTCAGGAACACCCCCTACCAAGCAATACTTCCGCTATGGACTGATTGAATACCCGAATACAGACAATAGCCCAAGAGGAGTTCTGGTAGCTTCATCTCTAGTAGCTTCATCTCTAGTAGCATCTCTCTAGCGTCATCTCTAGCTTCATCTCTAGCTTCATCTCTCAAAGAATACTGTTCCTGTGAGAGTCGCATACTTCAGCGATAAGGTCCGGACAGTGAAGAAGGATGAGGTGTTAGCAACCTGCACTCCTGTCACATGCATCAACCGCCCCACGCAATCAACCGAATCCAAGTCTTCTGAACAATTAATAACGGAATTACTCAAGAATGCAGAGTTAGGAAAGGAACAGAGATGTGCTGCGGAGAAGCTACTCCAAGAATTTAAAGACCTTTTTTCTCGAACACCTGAAGACATCGGGAGAACGAACATCACCCAGCACAGAATTGATACAGGAAATCATCATCCAATCAAACAACATCCAAGAAGACTTCCATTTGCTAAACAAGAAGAGGTCACTGAACTTCTAAATGAAATGCAACACAATGACGTCATCGAGCCATCAACGAGTCCTTGGGCCTCTCCCATAGTACTGGTGCGGAAAAAGGATGGTTCAACAAGATTTTGCGTGGATTATCGTCGTTTGAATTACATCACGAAGAAAGACAGTTACTCTCTTCCCAGAATTGACGACACCTTAGACACACTTGCTGGCGATGAATGGTTCTCGACTTTAGATCTGAAGAGCGGTTACTGGCAAGTAGAATTACATCCTGATGATCGTGAGAAGACTGCATTCACCACGGGACAAGGACTGTGGCAATTTTAAGTTATGCCATTCGGATTATGTAATGCACCTGCCACCTTCGAACGCCTGATGGAGACAGTGCTAAAAGGACTTTCCTATGAGACCTGTCTGGTGTATTTGGATGATATTATCATTGTGGGGCACACCTTTGAAGACCATCTACGAAACATCCGTAAGGTGCTAGAGAAACTCAGAATGGCTAACCTCAAACTGAATCCAGGCAAGTGTAACTTGTTTCGTAGTGAAATGAGCTACCTCGGCCATATCATCTCTGCCGAAGGTGTGAGAACTGATCCTGAGAAGATCTATGCAGTCGAGAACTGGAGTCGCCCTGAAAATGTACACCAACTACGAAGTTTCCTGGGGTTATGCACTTACTACAGGAAGTTTGTCAAGGGTTTCTCAAACATTGCCAGACCACTCCACAAGCTGACGGAAGCCAAACAGAAGTTCCTGTGAACAGATGAATGTGAAAAAGCGTTCAAGCGACTTAAAGAGGCCTTAACATCATCGCCTATCTTGACGTATCCACAGCCCGACAGACAGTTCATACTGGATACAGATGCCAGCCATGAGAGTGTCGGTGCTGTTCTGTCGCAGGAAATTGATGGTCAAGAACATGTCATTGCCTATTGGAGTAAATGCCTGTCTAAACCAGAGCGAAATTACTGTACCACCAGGAAAGAGCTACTCGCCATCGTAAAAGCCATAGAATATTTCCATCATTACCTCTATGGCAGAAGATTCCTGCTCCGGACTGACCATGCATCTTTAACGTGGTTGCTCCAGTTCAAGAACCCGGAAGGACAGATTGCCAGGTGGATACAACGCCTCCAGGAATATGACTTTGAGATACGTCATCGTAAAGGGACTCTACATGGTAATGCAGATGCCTTGTCACGGAAGCCCTGCTCGGAAATCTGCAAGTACTGTTCTAGAGCCGAACAGAAATACCTGCCGATAAATCCGGCTGCCGGCCAAGTCACTGTCTCAACACCATCAGAACAAGATCCCCACTTTAACAGGCTAGCCAAGTACCACAATTAACGGTAATATTAAAATTAATAATGTAAATACTGGTAAAATTTGCGCATGCGTAATGTAAACATTTGTATATAGATACTTGTACATATTTGTGAATTTTGTAAATATTTCTCACTTGATTTTTGTTTCTATTTTGTCGTTATATGCAACTTAGTTTTGTATTTGAGATTGTGTAAATTTGGTTAGTTTCGCCTCTTATCCAAGGGTTGCACTGCCCGGGACGTGCAGTCCTTGGGAGGGGGGCAGTGTTGCAAAATAATTGTAAATAATTGTGTTTATTTTTGTATAAATTCTTTCAAAGAGGCTTAGTAAGTTGATAAAGTGCTAATTTTGTCTATTTCTAGTCATTTTAGCATTGAAATAGCCTTATTTCCCCTTAAAAACGCATTAAAAAGCCCAATAAGGCAGGTAATGGATTTGGCGGCAAATTTGGCGACTTTTTCCCACCTAGGCGATTTTTTGGCGACCTTGGCGAGAAAATCCTTATAAGGGATATACCAAATATGGAAGCTCTAATCCCATTGGCTGACGGGATATGGAGATTTCTGGAACGTTCCACGCTTTTCTACAGAGGTATATAAGAGCGTTTTCCCGCCAAGGCGAGTTAGTTCAGTTCAGTCTGTGATCAGAGTCGGTCAGCTTGCATTGAGCCTCTTCGAAAGAGACTTGCTTTAAGTGTTATTGCTGCACAGTTTGTACTGTGGATTTGCTATTAACAGCTGTTGTTTAAGCTGTGTTTACTGGTCGAATTGAAGCTGATACTTGGTTTATAGACCTGTATTTTTCTGGAACTTTCTGTGAATAAATTACTGAATTTTTGTTTGTTTGGCCTTTCATTCTCGGACAACTCACGAAACCCCAAGTACGCAACAATATTTAACATAATGAATGCAAATGATTTTCATCTTAGAGAAAACTACAACTAAATATCTAAAGAAAGGTAGTTTTATTGTCCATAAATAATATCTTAAAAAATGCGTTTTTATAATGATTATCTCGTATATCAAGATTCGTACAGTGCCATAGAATTAGAGACATAGCCTTTCCGTTATCGAGGAAATTTGCAGTATAGTAGCGACACCTGTCCAATAAACATCCATATTGAATCAACATAATGTTTCATAATGACCTTATCAAATTTTGTTTGATTTTACGCAATAAAACTTGAGATATGGCCTCGCATTAAATTGCAAAAAAAAAAACGCTGTGTATAAGCGCCACCTTTTGAGCAGTTGACACCAAAAGTTGACAGGAACTAATTTATGTCAAGGTGCATCTACATATAAATTTATATGCAATTCTGCGCAGTAGTTCCAGAGATATGGCCTTTCCTTAAATTGCGGAAATCGCTGTATAGCAGCGCCACCTATTAGCCGATAAGCATTCAAATTGAAGCAACATAATGACTCATAATGGCCTTCTCACATTTCGAGACATCTGAAAACGTGTAAATCTGTCGAAAACCGGAAGTCGAAACTTTTTACGAATCCAATACTTTCTTCTGTTGAATATAGAAGAAAGTAAAAAGCAAAAATGAACTCAGGGGACCTCAAAACGTATAGAAACATCAAAATCTCAAAGTCGTATTTTTAACATGATTACAATACTTTCCTTACATATGTATGTTCGGAAAGTAAAAAAATCTGGAGTGACTCCATTCGACTTTCCGAACATTAAGTAATTAACGGTTGTGTAAACAAATTAAAGTCAAAGAAGTCATTAAATAAACAAATGAGAATGTTATAATAGGATATATGAGTATTTTTCTCTGTATAGTACGTTGTTTAAATTAACGCTATTGCCCTTCAAATAATTTGTGCCCATACATCATAATGATAAAAAAATATTCGTTGTGCCCCTGTAACAATCTATAAATGCTAGACTCCCTAAAATATATAGAGTTCGTGTGACGGTGACTTATAGGAATTACATAAATTGTCAGCTTAATCGGATGAGGCGTTTAGACGCTATCGCACTTTAAATAATTTGAACCCATAAGCCACAAGGAAAAAAGATTTTCTTTGTGTCCCTGTAAAAAGACTATAAGTGCTAGATTCTCTAAAATTCACACAGTTCATGTGAAGGGGATCTATAACATGTATTTATATTTTCAGCTAAATCCGATCTGGAGTACATAAATTTTCAGCTTAATCGGATGAGCCGTTTAGACACTATAACATTTTTATTGAGCCCATAAGCCACAATGATAAACAATTTTTCTTTGTGTTCTTGTAAAATAACGATAAATGCTACATAGTCCAAAAATCACATATTTAGTGTGAGGGTGATCTATAACATGTATATAGATTTTCAGCTCAATTCGATATGGCGTTTAGACGCTATCGCACTTTAAAGAATTTGAGCCCATAGGGCAAAATGATAAAGAATTTTTAGTTACGTTCCTGTAAAAGAACTATATGTGCTAGATTCACCAAAATTATTCACTCTGTGCTAAGGTGATCTATAGCATGTGTATAAATTTTAAGCTCAATTGAATCAGGCCTTTAGACGCTATCGCAGTTTTAAAAAATTGACCCAATAGACCGTAATGATAGAGAATTTTTCTTTGTTTCCCTGTAAAAAAAATATAAACGCTAGATTCACCAAAATTTATACAGTTCGTGCGATGACGACTCATAGCATGTGTACAAATTTTCAGCTGAAATGAAAAAGGAATTTAGACGTTATTGAACTTTAAAAAATTTTGGCCTGTAGACCATAATGATAAAGAATTTTTCTTTGTGTCCCTGTAATAAAACTATAAGTGCTAGGTTCACCAAAATCAATAGCGTTTGGGCTATGGTGACCTGCAACATACATACCAACTTTTAGCTCATTCGCGCGAAGTGTTCAGACGCTACCGTGTTCACTCACATGCATACACACACACATCATCATAAAATAGTAAATATGAATTCAAGGGACCTCAAAACATGCAGAAACACCAAAATTCAAACTCGAATTTTTGACATGATTATAACACTTTCCTCACAATAGTGTTCGGAAAGTAAAAAACAAACTCGTAAAATTTTTGTCCACAATTAAATTTAAAACTAATACTTAAATGACTAATTTTAAAGCTATTATTAGGTTAAAATTTTTATATTTTAATTAATTAAAAAACTAATCAAAAATTCGGAAATCGGGCGTCGAGGTGCATCAGGAGAGGTTAATACGAAACTCCATATGCAAATATTTGTAACTCTGATATCAGCCGTTTCCCTAAAAAGCGCCAATACACACCCACATCTTATTATATGTATATAGATTAACATTTTAAAAATTGCTGAAAATAAAGCTAAAGTTTAAAAAATAATCATGGCAATTTCTAACAATTAAAAAAAAAAAAAAAATGGAAAAAGCTTAAACTTAATAAAAGAAATGGAAATTTCTGAAACTAAACAAACTTTGCAACATAAATTTGATTATTAAAAATTTATTCAAATTATTAAAAACTACATATCAAAAGATTCTATTATTTATGAGCCAAAAATTAACAAAAAAAAAAAAAAGAAAGAAAGAAAGAAGTAAATATCTTCCTTTCTATGTAGGAAAAATGAAGTGCAAACATCGTTTTTTTTTTTTTTTTTTTTTTTAATAATTAATATAAAATTGAGAAAAATCGTTCTAAAGAAATGGAGCAATTTTTGTATAGAACCCTTTGGCAGAATTTGAAATTTGGCACCGAAGCAGCTCGGATGTTTCTCGCCAAGATCTTTACTTACGCAAGTGCGATAGCCATTTTAATTCATCACCAAAATAATAACAAGAATTTAAAGGCCACCAAAGGTTCATATGCTAAACTATACCAAATAAATTTTATGAAATGAATATATTTAGTAGGAGGAATGGAACACAGTTACTGCGTGCCTTTATATAGACGTGCTTTTATAAACATGGACATATCTTTATATGGTAAGATATTACAAGAATACATTAAAATAAGTCCTGTCGTGTTAACTTAAATTTTGACTACAAAGAATGTAAGCAGAATTTTACCTTTCTACTCTTTGGTGTGGTGGTGGTGGGGGGGGGGGGGGGTGAGGTTAATGTTTGAAACAAAGCTGAAATGTTAAAGACTAAACAATCAAATATGTATGAACAGTTGGATAATATGTTATAATTGAGGTGAACCATATGATTTTTCTTTTTTTTTTCTTTTTTTTTTTCCTTGTTAGCTTAAAAATATATACATTTCAAAAGAAAAAAAAAGAAAAAGAAAGAAAGAAAGAAAAAAAAAGAAAAAAAAAAGAAAAAGCGATAAAATGCATTTAACAATTAAGTATGAGAAAGCTGGAAAATTAGAAATGTTAGAAGAAGACATATAAAATCTGTCCTTACTTTTATTATTGCGTTTCTATACCAAGAACTGTACTGATTGAATATGTACACATTTAAATAAGCTATTTTTCTTTTAAATTTTCTTTTATTCCTTGTTTGTTATAGGTTACCCCGCTTTTTGTCATGACGGTCTTTCTCGAACAGTTCATCAGATTTTACCAGAAGAAGCCTATTTTTAGGTTTAATGACGTGTATTCAAACGTCATCCATGGTATTCTCATGGAACTTTCAAAGTAAGAATTACTCATTACTCGTTATTTGTAAATAAATGTGTATAAATAAAATATAGCTTTTTAAAAGTACATAAAATAGATCAAAAGTACTCATTAAATATATTTAAAATAGCTACTTGCGACGACAATCCTTGTTGTTTTGAAATGTACATTATACATTGTAAGATTTTATCATATTATTTTTTGTTTGAATTACTTCAACTGTAAAAATTATGTTTAACACGCAGGGTTATACTGAAAATGTTATACTGAAAATAAATAAATAAATAAATAAAATGATAATAATAACGAGGGTTTAACTCTAAATAACATCATTATTATATATATATATATATATATATATATATATATATATATATATATATTAACATTATGGAAAATTAGCTATATATCCGTCTCAGATTACTTGTTTTTAATCGAGTTTAATGTAGTGTTTTTGTAAAAATGTACTTTAGCCCACCGTTTGGTATGTTTTTCAAAATTCGCCAATGTGGAGTAATATTTCGTCTTGACTTCGAACGTTGCAACTCTCCATAATACAGATAAAAGAGCAGAGAATTAGTTAATAAAATTTCTAGCTTTATCCAAAAAAAAAAAAAAAGAAAAGAAAAGAAACAAACGAACAAAAAGAAAAGAAGAAACAAAGAAAAGAAATGTCATAGTCAAGCACTGTGTAAGATATTTTGTTTCATAATTAATTAATACATTAATATACATATATATATATACATATATATATATATATATATATATATATATATATATATATATATATATATATATATACATATATATATATATATATATATATATATATTACTCATCTGCAACGCTTCCATGTTATAACACTTCTTTTTTACATGTTCTTCCATAGCTTCTACTCTGTTTTTTCTTTCAATTTTAACATGTGTAATTCTCTATTAAATAAACAGCACACTTAATCCGCATTAGACCGATTTTGATGTAATGAAATGAAATTAATTAATTTTTTTCCCTTAATTTCTTTGCACCTTTTGGATTTTAAAACTTTATAATGCGTTATGATGTAAAAGATATTTTTTAAAGTATCATATAAACCGATGCCAAAGAATTTATTTAACAGGGAATGGAAATAAATTTAGGAATATCTAACTCAATGCAGGCGATAGCCAACTGATTACAATATGTTGTTCATTCTCCGATATGAGCCGCAAAGAAACAAGGACAATTTCACTCCGAGAGTACAATCGTCCTTGTTTATCTACGAACTGAATCAAGGGACGAACAGTATTCAGTTTTAAGTTTCAGAATTTCTTTGACGAAATGTAATCAAACTATCTGTTGATTACGATGTTGGCACAAGAAATAAATGAGAGATTTTAAGAGAATGGCTATAAATTCAAAAACATTTATTTTCTTTTTCCAGGATACCTTTCAAAGGTGCCGAAGTTTTCGTATACTCTTATATCTATGAGAACTACAGGCTTGTAGACTTACCGTGGGACTCAACTTGGACGTGGATAGCCTGTTGGTTTATCACAGATTTTGGATACTACTGGATGCATCGAATGATACACCGTAAGTATTTATCTGAAAATTAGCGTGTTTTGAGTTCGCCGAAAATATTTTTCTAGTCTATTCAGTATTAGCTTATTTCAGCTGATATATCTCCTATATTGATTCGCGTGTTCATTTTCAAATTTTCTGATACTGACCATAACTACCAACTCTCCCGTTTTTTCCTCGAGACTTTATACCAGAAAATTTAAGTAACAATTTTCAATTTATTAAATCATAGAAAATCAATATCACATACTTCCATTAAAAAACGGCGGTAAAATTGGAAAGTTTAACAGCTATACTGATATTCTGTTTTGCATGTCTATCCATGAAGTGCGTTCACATTAACTACTTAACAGCTTTTTTTTTTTTTTTTTTTTTTTTCTAAATCCTAAGTTTTTTATTTCGGTATGTACCACTACAGCTGCCAAGGTAATATATAATACGAACACGAGAGCTCTGGCTACTTTTAATATAAAAATTTAATTTTGATACAGTTGCAAACTTAGCACTACATATTTAGGGAGGTTGAGTTGAGTTCAGTTGATTTAAGATCGTATTGTAGCTATACAATGGGCATTTATCGACGGTCAGGGATTCACCCCTAGGGTGGTACGAAGACATGCCATCACAATTTTGATCCTCTACGGTGGGGATGGCTCACCCGCTTCGGTAACCCGCAGCGGTATTAATTTCGGAACATGGAGGACTTTATGATCATGACGAATTTTACGTGCACCATCCACCATTTAGAAAAAAAAAAAAAAAAGTCCTTTTTAATAAAATTTCTTTAACTTAAGATTTGGTGTACTCTTTTTTTATCCCCCCCCCCTAATAATATATATTACATAGTTGCCAACATTTTAATTTATTCCGAAGTCTTTTTAGCCCCGCCTTTATTTCGCACCACTTTATTATTAGAATATTTTTTTCGAATGTATAACTATAAGATGAAAAAAAAAAGAAAAAAAAAAGTGGCATGTGGAGTAAAGACAAAAGACTGGGCTAAAAATGCTCCGAAATAAATTAGAATATTGGCAACTCTGTACATTATTTTCTTAAACGGATAAAGGATAGGATTGTCTTCTAAAGATAACTTACATGTTTCTGTGATCTAATTGGTTTTTTCCTCAATAAGTTAATACTGAACTGTGTACCATAAAAATACAACCTGGGTTATAAAATAATCATAAACTACAAAAATGTTCATTTAACTGGATGACTAATTTATTTGATTTTTTTTTTTTTTTTTTTTTTTTTTTTAGAGGTCATTTATGAGTCTTTGTATCAAGAATATTTTGCGAGCACCCGCGTTTAAAAATACTACCCGAAACTATGTTTAGTGGGGCTTTGATATAAATTACTCTTGTGAAACATGATCATATATTCCCCAAAAATGGACGCTGTTATTTTGCATTTTTCTCTATTTTCATGAGGGTCACATCAGTATATGAATGATGAAATCGCACTAAACCTCATATGTCAAATGTTTTAAAATCCGAAACTAATGTGACTCAGTTATAACACATACTATGCCACCCTATAGGTGTTTTCACAATCTGAAAGTTTATCTATTCACAAAAACGTACAGCATTTGTAATGGGAAAAATTAGATTTAGTGTTTATTAATATAAACATCGAAATCAATAAAAATTGTTGGTAACATATCTCATTAATAATCATTGTCTCTGTGAATGGCAGGCCCAGCAGCGACCGAAAAAGTCTACTCTCAAAGCTGATAGACGGGAGAAGATTATTTGAAAAAAATAAATTGAATTAATTAAATTATACCTTTCAAATCAAACATAGCGACTTTTAAAAATGAACAAAAACTTTCTTCAGCCAATATATATTTTAAAATGCTTTTAATTCCATTACCTGACTACCGTAGAAACTGCTCAGCATGTACGTATGGCAGAGGGGAGGGAGTTCTTCTGAATACCGTGTCACCAAAACTAAACAAGTCCTTCCGGCTTATTCGGAAGGGTATGTTGATTTCTTTTTCCTTATCAAGTAGCCGACATTTTGTTTTAAAATGGCGGCTACAAATTAATAATGCACTTGGTAGAAATATTGATGTAGGCTATCTACAAATGGAGTTTTAAGCAAATCTGTTCATAAATACCTTTTTATGTGAATTTAAAACTTTCAAGTGGCCGGCACTTGGAAACAAGATGGTGGGCCAAGTTGACAAATATATCAAATGCATTTGTGAGATAAGACTACTGTACAAATATAGTTGGAATTAATTCAGAATCTCAAAAGTCATCGTGTGGAAAAATTAAGTGGCTGCCACCTGGATCAAAATGGCAAAAAAAGTTGCTCAGTGAACTAATTAATCTATATCGATATCATTATATAAAGCGCAAAAAATTGTATGTTTGTGGAGGGTAATCTCTGAAACTACTGAACCGATTTAAAAAATTCTTTCACTGATCAAAAGCTACACTATCCCTGATTGTTATAGGCTATATTAAATTTTGATAAAAAATATTTTAGTGTAAAATCTGAGAATTTTAATTAAAATCCCCATAAAAGCCATAATAGAAATGGAAATAATGAAATATTAAAAAAATTAGCTGTTGCCAACATAAAAGAAACATTTACATTTTGTTTTTAAAATATCTTGACATGAAAAGAAAAGAAATATATTTGCACGTGAATTAAATTGAAATTCATAAAAAGCTTTGCAAAATGTTAAACTTACACGTTAAATCTGACGTCATTATAAATTTAAATTATTTATTTTTCTAATAATATAATTTGATATGATATGATATAATGTAATGATCTAAGCGTTACTTCTAAACTTTTATTAAATTATTTATTTTATAATTGTTGCCCAAAAAATTTACGGGTTAATTCATTTTTCGACATATAATAAAATATATTTTCTCGCGAATAATAATATAAAAAGTGAATTAAAAAAATATCGTCTGCATTTCATTATGCATTTGTTAAAAGAATAATTGAGAAGTTTAAATTTATTTGACGACTATTTTTAGCAACTAACAGTTACGACAAGTAGCTCAATATACATAGCGCATGCAACCATTACTGCAATGCAAATAGCATTTAATTATTTGAGTTACATTATGTTGATTAGAAACCTATTTAATCTATCTGTGCTCTATACTAATATATAAAGAGGAAAGGTTTATATGTATATGTAGAGAACGATCGCTAGAACTAAAAAGCCGATTTCTATTTCTTTCTTTTTTTATACTAATCAAAAGTTACACTGTCTCTAAGTGCTAGAGGCTATAATAAATTTTGGTAAAATACATTTTTAATTCAAATTTTCAATATTTTAATTGAAACCAAAGCATAGATTTGATATCGGTCGTCCTTGGCGATTTTTGTATTTCGAGATCGAAAACGTAATACGAATATCTGTATATTTTCGTATTAAATACGAGATCTATGTTTTTACTTCAATTACCGTACTACCGTAGGTAGTGGAAGTATTGTATTCGGTCCAAAAATTTTATATAGAGTTTCATCTGATTTATATGTTTTAAGGCCTCCTGAGTCCAAAAAAGTAGTTTTTGGCAATTGGTCAGTGTGTGTGTGTGTGTACGAATGTGTGAAATTTTCCGGGTGTCATATCTCCAAAATTAATAAAGATAGAACTACAAATCTTCACAATTGATTCAGGTCTGATGTACAGATGAATTTTCCAAATTTTGGTGAAAATTGAAAAACCGGTACTGGGTCATCGAAAACCGGAAATGGGACCGTAAGCCCGTACCTCATAAACAGCCCTAACGATTTTCTTCAAAGTTGCTATATAAACAATCTATCAGATGTCCTTTCGAATGATATAATTGGTTAGTTCAGGAAAATTGATAGGCGTCCTCTATAAACAGCTCAATTTCAGATCTCATAAGTGCCTTCCTTTAAAAACGGCTGTACGATTTTTTTTCAAACTCGCCATGTTAACTTAATACTAAATATCCTTTTGTATGTAATTATTGTTTTCCGGTCAATAATTAAATATGCCAAGTTTTGGTAAAAGTTGGTATCTCAAAAATGGCTCTAACGATTTTCTTGAAAATTGTTTCATTAATTCAATTTAGATAACCTTTCTCAAGTATTACGTGCATATTACAGGAATACTAACGGTCATCCTGATTAGGAAGTTCAGTTTTAGATCTCGGTAATTCGTGTTTAAAAAAATAACTATCTGTTTTTTCCCCTTATTTTTTAACTCACTATGTAAACTTTGTTGTAGGTGTCTTTATACGTGTATCAAGTTTCTCTTACTGGAAAATCTAAAAAAAAAATGCATGTACTTAATATCTCCAAGAAATGTATATAATACGTTTAATAGTGGGTAATGGAAGTCGTGTGGTTGTTTCACACCAGATTTTGTAATAGTATATATTATACGAATATTGTTTCATATTATTGATTTTTCCCTTAATATACATTATTAAAAACTATCAGTTATGGAAAAAATTAAATATATTTGCGAGATAACTTGGCAATCATTTTTTTTTTTTTTTTTTTCCCGCCAAGGATGATTGATATAAAATCTTTTCCGAAAGCAAGTAGCGCAATATACAGCCGCTAGGGAATTGCAAATGACATTTGATTATGCAAGTTTCATTATGTTGATTGGAAACACGGTTCATTTAAAATAAATTAAATGTGCATTCGCGTTAGAAATCTACTTTTGTATAGGGCTTCTTTGGCGATATTTAAAATTTGGCAACGCAATAGCTAGGACGTTTCACTCGAAGGACTTTACGTATTTGCGATAACCTTTTTAATTCACCGCCAAAATCACAAAAAATATTAACGATCACTAATGGAGAACCATTACTAAAACAATAACCAGATTACTTTGCGGACGTTAAATTTAAGAAAATTAAAAACACATAAGCTCTGTGTTTAATAGAAATTAATATTATAAGAACAAATAAATAATAATTAATGCAATTATGACGTCAACTTTATCAAACACATATTCATGTTATAGGTTTACTTTTCAATATTTTTTATTCATGAGTAAAGACATGCTTCTTTTTATGAAATAAATAAATAAATAACATAAAGTAAAAATTACCAACATTTAACAACTGATTGAAAAAAATAATTTTAAAATTATATTTTGACGTTTCAGTTGATAATATTGCCTGACTATAACATATAAACTGATATTTTTTTTATTTTTTGCATATCAATTCATCGTTAACTAAAATTTGTTTCCGTGCGAAGTAGGACGGGTCAGCTAGTCTAAGATATTGTTGCAAATTTGAAAATAATTCATTTTTTTTTTCTTTGTAGAAATTCTTTCAAAGAGGCTTAGTAAGTTGATTAAATGTTAATTTTTTGCAGTTCTAGTTTGTTTTAACGTTAAAATAGCCTGATTTTCCCTTAAAAACGCATTAAAAAGCTCCAATATGGCAGGTAATGGATTTGGCGCCAAATTTAGCGACTTTTCCACTTGGCGATTTTTTGGCGACTTTTGGCGAGAAAATACTTATAATCGATATACCAAAGATGGACACAATAACGTGATTGGTTCACGAGTTACGTGAATTTTCTAGATTTTTGTTGTTTGAATGATAAATCCAATTTTCAACTTTGATTCAACAGATCTCCTGATTTTGTTTAAACTCGCTATATAAATTCTCTTTTATATGTGTTACGACGTATGTATTGATCTGATACTGCAGAAAAATGTATAATAAGTGTCTGATTAAGTGAATTGTTTGTCTTCTGACAACAATTTATCCGAAAAAGTTCCAAATCTATATAGTCGTGGTAATAGAAATAATTAGTACACACTTTATATATATATACACACACACATATATATATATATATATATATACTAGCAGACCCGGCCACGCGTTGCTGTGGCTATGTTATACGTTGAATTATAATGTAGTAAAATATTCAATATATTAAAATTATTATTTACGAATAAAGACCATCCTTGATAACATCCTTGATCTTAGCAGACTTAGCCCGCTTCGCTGGTCCCTATTTTTAAATGATTCACTATAATTAAAGAATTCTCAAAATTGCATTAATTTTTAACATGTGAAAAAAAAAGAGAAAAAAAAAATCTGATCGGGAAAAATGTTCGACACTCATAATGAATCCATATATTATCGAAAGGGAAATGATATAAAATACAAAAAAATCTTCTCTCATTGGTGGAATAATCTGTTCGGACCCCCACTGCCTGCGGCAGTGTATACCTGCGCAAACCATGCGCACCGTTTCTTCATCCACCGTTCCCGCCCTTCTTAATAACTCTATACTTTCGAAAATATCCGCAATCGATTTATCGGGCCTTAAAACTTAATAATACTAATTTTCAAAGTTCTAACTCTTATTTCTATTATTTTGCCCCTTTGCCCTCCCCCCTCCCACTATTCTAAATAATTTTACAAATTCGAAAATATCTACAGTTTATTTGTAGGTGTCAAAAATCTGTATGCACCAATTTGAACGATCTAACTATATTTTTATTTTTTGCCCCTCTGCCCCCCTTCCCGCCCCTCCTAATAAATTTACAAATTCGAAAATATCCGCAATCGATTTGTTGGTATCAAAAATTCTATGCACCAATTTTGAATGATCTAACTCCATTTTTATATTTTGCTCCTCTGCCCCCCCCCCTTTCCCGCTCCTCTTAATAATTTTACAAATTCGAAAATATCTGCAATCGATTTGTACGTATCAAAAACTTCTATGTACCAATTTTTAGCGATGTAACTCTTATTTTTTTGCCCCTCCGCCCCCTTACCCGCCCCTCCTAATAACTTTACACTTTCGAAAATATCCTCATTCGATTTGCAGGCCTCTAAAACCTCTCTATACCAATTTTGAACAGTCTATCTGCATTTCTATTTTTTTTTTTTTTTTTTTTTTTGGTTGTTGTTGTTTGTTTGTTTGTTTGTGAAATCACGTTTTGGCCCCTCCCCCCCCCCTTTTGGGAGGCGAATTTTGCAATAAAAACTATCCTATCTCTCAAGTTGGACCAAATTGCACACAGTGTCCAAATTTCATTAAAATCGGCTCATTAGTTTAGGAGTTCATCGCGGACAAACATAATAAATTTTATATATAAAGATATATATATATATATATTAAATTATAAAGTTTTGATCAATGAAGCACAAATAAGTAAAAAACAGGATTAATTTCACTGTATTATCTTCATTATAATATGAATTCAATTTACACTTCAGTCTAAGTAACACGTGGCCGGCTATGCTAACACCAAAAATTTAAAAAGTGGAAATAATTGAATTATACGAAATTTATTAATAGGTTAAAAAGTTGAAGATTCTTTGTGTAGATGGCAGCACCAAATATATTTCAGCTTTCATTTCAACCCAGTCGAAAGGTATCGACATCTGTTAGAATCATTTGGAGTTAACAGATAATTGTGACTGTCAAATAATAACAGACAAATAATTAGCAATAAATTAAAATTGCGACTATAATTTGAGATTTAAACTATCCTATCTCTCAAGTTGGATCGAACTGCACATGGTGTGCGAATTTTATTATAATCGGTTAAGTGGTTTAGGAGTCCATTGAGGACAAACATTGTGACACGAGATTTATATATATTAAGATATATATATATATATATATATATATATATATATATATATATATTATATTACATGGTAAAATACACAAATCAATTAATCATTTCTGAGACAATCTAATTTTGTGTCTTCTGACCACACGAAGAAAACCAACACTTAACAATTTTCATATAAGAGCAAACTATAATAATACATACACCCTGAAGGCATGAAAGAGAGTATACATAATGCATTTAAAATAATAATAATAATAATAATAAATGGTTAGATTCGTGTTTTGAAACACCAGTTTCCGAGATCTAAAACTGAACTACCTAATAAGGACACTATTCAATTTTCATGTAATAACCTTGTAATACCATTGAGATCAAGAGCGCAGTTGCACATTTTTTTTGCACCTGCGGGCGCAGTTGTCATACACCCTATATGACAATGTTGACGATAACCATTTGAGTAACTTATTAAGGACTTACTCTCCTCCTTCCAGCTTATTAGCAAAACCATCTGTGTAGTGGACTTGTCCTAACCATGAAGTTTTGTTAATCTGTCTTTATATTTGATTTGAAGTTATGATAGTCAGAAAATTCCACAAATATTATCTAATTGCTAAAAAAAAAATAAAAAAAAAAAAAACATTTTTTTTTTTTACACAATAGACCTTAAAATATGTAAATCAGGTGAAAACTCGATATCGAAATTTTTTACCGAAAACAATACTTTTATTTCTTTACAGTAGTCAGGCAATGGAAAAAAAAAAAAAAAAAAACAGTATATAAAAGCTTTGTAAATAATCGACAGGCTCTTGATTGTTTTGTAAAAAGCGCTTTTTTACTTTCTTTTATATTTAATAGAAGAAAGGACTGGATTCGTAAAAATTTTCGACTTCGGGTTTTTGACACGTTTTGAAAGCTGTAGAACACGGTTTGACCATTTTTAGAAAATGTCTGTCTGTCTGTCTCTGTGTGTGTGTGTGAGACAAAACTTTGTGGCGACTGTATCTCAGGTACTACTGCACAGAATTTCATACAAATTGATATGTAGTTACACATTGACATAAATTAGTGCCTATCAACTTTTGGTAAAAATTGTCTATGACAGCTTGCGTTGCCATCAAGCTTTTTTTAAATTTTTAACATTGTGGTATAGGACAAAATTTCGTATAAATGTGTATAAGGAGAATTATTTTTTAATAATCATTATGAAATTTAAAAGAATTATTTATAATAGAGATAGTCAACAGGGAAAAAAAAAGTTGTGTATGTAGGAGCCTCGAGGGGAGTAGCTTTTCATGATTGGTATCTTTCGAAAAAGCTCGCCAATGCCTTTAAAACGAATGGTTGAACCATCGATCTACGATAATTTAAAATAAAGTTATCGATTTTTTTTATTTATTTATTTTTTTTTTCATTTTTAACAGATTTTTTTTTTTTTTTTTTTTTTTTTTTAATGTAATATTGAGAATAATTTTTTTTTTTTTTTTTTTTTTTTTTTTTGGATATTTAGAGTTATACTACTTCTCTAATATAGAAATCGTCTGCATTATCATGGAAGATAATTTTTTTAAATAATAATTTTAATAAATTATTTTTACTGAGGGAATTTGTGTAAGAAAATATAGAAGAAAGTCATGTGGTGGCCACAACATACTACTTTTTTTTTTTTTTTTAATGCACTTCGAAAATAATTCAAAGAATTTTTTTTCTTTCTTTTTCAATAGAAATAAATATTTTGTGGGCAATACATGAAACGCATCATACCCCAGAAGATATGCATTTCTCATCTTCTATGCGAAATCATATCTTTCTACTTCCAATACATTGGGTAAGTTAAATCTTAAAATTCTGTTTATATATGCATGCATAAATATTTCCTTGTTTCTACTGATAATTATGTAAATCATTTGGATTAATTCATTTGATCTTGATAAAATGTGTATGATATCTGATAGTTATTAACTCCCGACCAATACACATGAGTGTTGTTAACTTTGTATGTGTATGTCTGATGTGGGACTGTAGTTCCCAAATGTTTACACCAATTTCAATGCTTTATTATTATTATTAAAATGCTGTTTAACTTGGATGGTTTTTAGCTATGTTTGATAAAAATCTATTGGATAGATTTTCTTTTTCCTTTCTTTCTTTCTTTCTTTCTTTTTTTTTTTTTATGAATGAAAATTTGATTTATTTTTCAGGTTTCTTTGCTTTGATATTTTAATTTTTGCGAGTCGTCAGTCTTTAAACTTCCAACTCATGTTAGATCCTAAGTCATGTAGTTTTTGGCATTGGAATATAAAACACATTTTTTTTAAAATGCGCGAATTTTTAATCGATTTTGGCAAAACTAAAAATTGGGTGTAAATAGTAATTACGAATTCACAGTTCAAAAAACACAAAATTCCTGAAATTTGTTTTTTTAGGTATTTGTGTTTGTTATATTTAAAGCAAAAATTTTACGAATTTCTGTTTCTTTTTTTTTTTTTTTTAATATGAAGTGTTTATGTGAAATCACATTCCGCAACCCTTCCCTGCCCCCTTAACGGCCCTCTTCACTTACCGTCGCCAGAAGCCCGAGCCAATGTTATTCTATGGGGAAATTTTCTTTACAAATAACTTATTAACTAATACATATTTTTAAATTCTGTTTTCACATTCAGAAAATTCCCAACTGTTAAATTGATGGAACTTTTTTAAAATGTATTTTTTTTTTTTTTTTTTTTTTTAATATTTTATTTTGAAATTGCAAAATGAAAAAAAAATCACATATTGAAAATTCGTACTTTGCAGCTTCAAAATAAAACATAAAAAATTTAAAAAATAATTTTTTAAAAAAGGTCCGTCAGATTTTTTTTTTAGAATATGAAAACAGAATTTAAAAATATGTATTAGTTAATAAGTTATTTGTAAAGAAAAATTTCCCATAGAATAACATTAGTCTTGGCTTCCGGCGGCGGTGAGTGAAGAGGGCCCTTAAGGCCAAATTCTTAGTGGGCGTCTATGTCAAATAGGGAATGTTTTTACTAACTTTCATGCTTCTAGGCGCAAGAGTTTAGGCTGTGTGATGATGCCCTTCGGTCAGGCAGGGCAAATGATTTAATATACAGAGATAAGTCAAGGAATTTTCTTTCTTTCTTTTTTTTTTTTAATGATTATCAATAAAAATATGTATTTATAACCATAAACTGCATCTATAAATCACGCAATCAATTTGATTCACACCAACGACTCCTTGGTGAAAAAATTATGTGATATAATATGCACTCGTGCTTCCGGGATGATACAGGCGGTGAAGAAAGGAAACATCTCTAACAAAATAGCATGCATAATAAAAAATGTTCTTGATTAAATCATAAAAATATACAAAAAGAAAAAAAAAATTATAGTGAATTTTGTGATGACAAGTTAATCGAATATAATTATTTCAAAATTGTCGGAACTGAAGAGGCCTCATTTATTTCACTATTAGTAGTTCACTTTTTGAAAAAACTTTCATTAACAAACTGGGCGAGAAATAAATAATCATACTGACCACCCACAATTTACAGAACCGTGATTGGCAGAGTGCCAGGGCTTTTCAACTCTTTCATTTACGTTTTATAAAACGTAGCAACAGGGAGAAATGGGAAATTCCTAATCCATTCTTTCGTTCTCTTCTTTCTCTGTTTTGGCGTTCCCTGATACGTAAATAGAACAGTCCAAATGTCCTGATATTCTGCCAACCGCGGGTCTGTGAATCGGGATGTGATCAATATCAAATCCTTTATAAGATCAAAAGCAAATTTATATGCTCACACATTTTAAGCACATATATGGTAAAAAAATAATATCGACACATGAAAGTCACTAAAATAAAACAATTATGAACATACAAAATATTCCGTTTTGAAGAGAAAAACATTTTTATTGCAGATCAATAGTGCATACATCTCATCCTCTACAAATTTCAAAAATCACCCTATTAACTTGAAAATTAATACACATGTTCATGAATAAACAGGATTAGTCGTATATTTTTGGGTATATTCTGTTTGTAGTTCGTGTACAAAGACACGCCAAAGTTTTTCTTACTTTTACGATCTAAGAACAGAATCTACAGTCAGTAACAAAAGTCTCCGAACACTAGCAAAAATTCCTATATAAAAAAAGTACAATTAATGCAGTTTTGTTAAATAAATCCTTGTCGAATCATGTTCTTAGTCAGTCTAAAAACATGATTCGACAAGGATTTATTTAGCAAAACTGTATTAAGTGTACTTTTTTTATATAGGAATCCTTGCTAGCGTTCGGAGACTTTTGTTACCGACTGTATATGTACTGCGATAGCGGCCGCAAAAATCTCCCAATTGAGCTGCAAATTAGTACATGTTCAGAGATATCAGAAATAGGAGTATAAATTAATGTGCTTGTACTGTTTATTGCTCCTGTATACGGAGCCGCAAAATTATTTCTCATCATTACGGCTTATCGATAGAATTTCATTTAAACGCATTTAAATATAGTTACATTGCATTTAATAAAATGAAAATAGCATACATTATTAAGATGCTTGAAAACATGTTTTCACTAGAAAAGGTGTGCAAATACTTAATAATTATCTACAGGGTCACACAAAATAATTCCGATAACGGTATACACTACCTACCAATAAGTATTTGGACATTTCCGTATTTAGACGATTTATCAGATATCTAGAAAAATTCTTTAGGAGTCATCTTTAAACTTTGGGAGTATAACGAACATATTACACATAATATATTTCAGCAAACGTTTTTGCCTGGAGAGGAAAAGGGGCCAGTAAAAAATTAAAGAAAAATCAAAATGTTTTGCATCGCCCTGTAAAAAGCAGTGCTTGAAAAGCATTTTAGCTGTAGCATGTAATTATGAGGATTTTTCTAATTACCTGTATAATTTTTTTACGAGGCCACCACATATATTCATGGGGATATGACGATTTCTTTAAAGAATTGAAAAAAAAATGCTACTTTTTAAGATTTGGTTGAGCTTACGATGGGAACAGTCAACAGTGGGTATACATTCAAGAGGATAGCTGTATGTATACCTACTGTTCCCATCCCCAGCTCAACCAAATCTATGAATTCAAGAAACAAGGTTACTTTAATTCCAACATCCTTTCTACTCATCTCTTAGCTGCAAAATTTACGAAGTCTTCGTTGTTAGCAACCTTCGACTGTAAATCCCTCTGGTGATGAGTAATATTTTTAACCAGCTGTCAACAACTAAAACCGACGCCTGTCCCATGATACATAAATTGCTGGCCTACTATCGTATGTGATTTGAAATTTTTAAAATGATGTCTTGGCTTTTAATGCTCTTTTAATTATAAAGTTGCAATTTTTTACTTTCTTCTATATTCAATATAAGAAAGTATTGGATTCGTAAAAAATATCGACTTCCGGTTTTCGACGGATTTACACGTTCTGAGGGCTATAGAACACGATTGGACTATTTTTAGAAAATGTCTGTCTGTCTGTGTGACAAAAATTTTGTGATGACTGTATCACCGAAACTACTGCTCAGAATTGCATATAAATTAAAATGCAGGTGCACCTTGACCTAAATTAGTATCCTATGTTACTATTAACTGTCTATAGTAATATACAATGTTTTCCCCAGTTTCCTATCAACTTTTGGTGTCAACCGCTCAACAGGTGACGCTGCTATAGACTGATTTCCGCAATTTGAGGGAGGCTATATCTCCGGTTCTATTATGTATAATCAAACAAAACTTAATATGTGATACGACCATTATGAGATATTACACTAATTCAATCTTAATGCTTATCGGGCAACAGGTGGCGCTGCTATAAAGTCATTTCCTCAATTTAAGGAAAGGCTATATCTCAGGAACTACTGCGTAGAACTACATAAAAAGTTATGTAGATGTAACTTGGCATATATTAGTGCCTGACAACTTTTGGTGTCAACTGCTCACCAGGTGACGCTGCTGTACAGCGTTTTCCGCAGTTTAAGGTAGGCTATATCTCAGGTTCTTTTGCGTATAATCAAACAAAACTTGATGTGTGAGAAGGCCATTATGAGGCATTATGCTGATTCAGTTTGGACGCTTATCGGCCAACAGGTGTCACTCCTATACTGAAAATTTACTTGATAACGGGAAGACTATATCTCAAATTCTATGGCATATAACTGTATGAAATTTGATATGTGAGATAACAATTATAAAAACGCATTTTTTAGATGTTATTTATAGACAATAAAACAGTCTTTCTTCGGATATTTAGGGTTAGATTTCCGTAAGATGAAAATGATTTGTGTGATATAGATTATCACATATTATAAAATTTATATTTTTCTCTTTAAAGGAATAGGTAAATTATCTAAATAAATTAAATTATAAATTAGATTCCTTAATCTTTAACAACTAATTAAAATATAACGATTTTATCCTATAAATAATAAATTTTACATTATGCGTTTTCTAATTTTTATATCTTCCCTTTCATCCCTTTTTCAATGTAGCTGAAACAAAAATCTTTGATCTGTTCCCAGTATTCACTTAACAAGCTTAACGTACTAAAAATTCTTTTCGCTCTGTAGATGATAATGTTTTGTCTTATTTCTATCCTTTTGTTTTGGGAAACCAGAAAATAATTAATTCGGTCTCTTTTAATCTTACATCGAAATGTAACTCCTACAACCTCTTGTCACCAATTTTACATCAACTATCAAATAAAATATGTGCTTAGCTAGATATTTTCCCAGGGTCTAAGGCTTGGCGAAATCATGCCAACATTCACTATCAACGGTCAATAAATTACTCGTCACTTTTTAAAAAATATACATGTGAATGTTCATAAAGTAAAGCAACCATTCTCTTTTTTCACACTTTGGACTTGGCGTATAATTCAACGCCAAAGGAATTGTCATCCGTTTTGCTTCAGATTAGGAGCGAACACTTTCTTACTGTTTGCTGACTACGAAAGATGTAAAAACCTCAAGAGCAATTCGGGCCTAGGGCCCGGCCTGATCCTCCGTACTGTTTCCCCACTCCATGTTTTTTAAAATGCGTACTGTTAACTTCTCTATGGTCACGCCATAAAATTGCTTCATTGGAATTTATAAATAAATCTACCTGAAATAATATATTGCCTCTTGGATGCGTTCTTGGGTAATTAGATTCATCTTTAATTAATTAAACTTAGCTTTTTTTCAGCTCTATCTGAAGTGCCAAAATCAACACTAATAATTCGTGAACTGCAACTATTCATCGTCAGATAACAATACAGCAGAAATGAGTCTTCCTTGTAAATGATATAATGATAGAATGTTTTTTTCAGCATAAGAAAAGATTTATTTCTTTATTTTTAGTCGAAAAAGAACACCGCTTAAAAATTCACGAATAAGCATGTCTTCTTTAAAATCACAGCGGTTCATACATCTTCTAAAAAGATGTAACTTGAAATTCATGCAAGAGATTTCTTGCGGTTAGGATTGTAGATTTGAGTAAATGCAGTTGAGTATGAATATTACTCATATTTTCATCCGCCGTCGATTATAATAGAACCACACTAGAGTGCTGACTTCTTTTCTTTACAGATTTGTGAATCAGCTGGTTTTTAATATTCGTTCACTGTTGACTTCGATAACTGCTTTTATCATTATATTTATTCGAGCTTTGTAGAAAAAAAAAAAAAAAAAAAATGAATTGTATATTTTCCAAAAATACACATTAATACATAATTTTATTAACAATTAATGAAATGCAATTATATTCACTGTATGTTTATGTAATTTTCTATTCTGTTTGCACATTGAATTGCTATCATTGGTAATGTTGTACATCCCTATTGTGTCAAGTAAACAGAGGTAAAGATATTTCCTCTACTTATCATGGACATGACTAATATATATTATACTACTGCTTGCAAATATTCTAAATAAATCTTTAGAATTTGTTGCTTAAGATACATATGAAAAATATATTGGTTGCTAATGTAATGTTTTGTATTACATGAAATTTGATACTGCAGTTTAAAAATAAATAAATGGTGATGAGCATAAATATACCTAGCTGAAATAAAGCTATGGTTTTTATTCATTTTTAGCAACCTTATGGCTCATCAAGACGTCTTTTAAATAATTTTTTGTCATAACCTATATTGAAAAGTGCACTTATAGATACATAAATAAATAAAAAAGGAGATCTCACAAAATATATATGCTTGACCTGATAAGCAATGGACTTTATGAAATAAATAAAATTTTCTGTTATTGGCATGTCATTTTAAGTATAGCTTTTTATAATCATTGCTTGCTTATTATTGAATTGTATTTGTGTTTGCGTGACCATAGATCCATTTTAATCATTTATTATATAATTACATATATGCTTATTTCATTATTTTAGTGTGTTATATTTTATTATATTAGTGTGTTATTTTACTATACTTCATTGTTTATCTGTGTCAATTACGTTCCTATACATTTGTTATTTTAGAAAGAGCATGGTTGCAATTTTTGTGGCAAGGGGGAGAAAATATGTGATATAGATTATCACATATTATAAAATTTATATTTTTCTCTTTAAAGGAATAGGTAAATTATCTAAATAAATTAAATTATAAATTAGATTCCTTAATCTTTAACAACTACTTAAAATATAACGATTTTATCCTATAAATAATAAATTTTACATTATGCGTTTTCTAATTTTTATATCTTCCCTTTCATCCCTTTTTCAATGTAGCTGAAACAAAAATCTTTGATCTGTTCCCAGTATTCACTTAACAAGCTTAACGTACTAAAAATTCTTTACGCTCTGTAGATGATAATGTTTTGTCTTATTTCTATCCTTTTGTTTTGGGAAACCAGAAAATAATTAATTCGGTCTCTTTTAATCTTACATCGAAATGTAACTCCTACAACCTCTTGTCACCAATTTTACATCAACTATCAAATAAAATATGTGCTTAGCTAGATATTTTCCCAGGGTCTAAGGCTTGGCGAAATCATGCCAACATTCACTATCAACGGTCAATAAATTACTCGTCACTTTTTAAAAAATATACATGTGAATGTTCATAAAGTAAAGCAACCATTCTCTTTTTTCACACTTTGGACTTGGCGTATAATTCAACGCCAAAGGAATTGTCATTCGTTTTGCTTCAGTTTAGGAGCGAACACTTTCTTACTGTTTGCTGACTACGAAAGATGTAAAAACCTCAAGAGCGATTCGGGCCTAGGGCCCGGCCTGATCCTCCGTACTGTTTCCCCACTCCATGTTTTTTAAAATGCATACTGTTAACTCCTCTATGGTCACGCCATAAAATTGCTTCATTGGAATTTATAAATAAATCTACCTGAAATAATATATTGCCTCTTGGATGCGTTCTTGGGTAATTAGATTCATCTTTAATTAATTAAACTTAGCTTTTTTTCAGCTCTATCTGAAGTGCCAAAATCAACACTAATAATTCGTGAACTGCAACTATTCATCGTCAGATATCAATTAACAATACAACAATTTGCATTTATCATGTTAAATAATTTTTATAAATAAAAGCTTTAATAAATTATTCACATTTAGTGAATTTATGCAGGAAAATGTAGAAGAAAGTCTTGTGGTGGTCACAACATACTATTTTTTTCCGATATTTTAAAGAAACCGTCATAGCCCCATGAATATGTGTGTCAGCCTCATAAAAAACTATACAGGTAAATAGAAGAATCCCTATAATCACATGCTACAACCAAAACGCATTTTATTGATTTTACAATCATTTTTTAATAATAAAGCAGGCTTGAGTCTTTAAATTGAACATAGAACGATAAAATACTTTCAATATTTTTAATGAAACTGCACACACTTCACATCGCATTTTACGATCGACAGATATTGAACACAAAACATTTCTATTTACAAACTATTATACATCAATTATATACAGAGGGCCCAGAAATTAAAGTAAATTCGAATAATACTCGCACAGTACCGGCATAAACAATCAGAACAGAACATTCTTTCGTAGCGGTAAACAGAAGCATTCCGGTATCACTCGCTTCAACTGGAGAGAAGTTGAGTTGCTCTGCTGCTATTGCTGGCCTTGTGGGAGGAACTATTACAATTGCTCTAGCTTTGCAAAACATTTCAAGCATTACTTTTTACAGGGGGATGCAAAACATTTTAATTTTTCTTTAATTTTTTAGTGGCCCCCTTATATTCTTCAGGAAAAAGCTTTTGCTGAAATATATGAGGTATAACATGTTCTTTATACACCCAAAGTTTCAAGGTAATTCCTAAAGATTTTTCTAGATATTTGACAAAACTTCTAAATTCGAATACTTATTGGTAGGTAGTATACAAATGTCCAAATGAAGTTAAATTTGATACAAATATTTAAGGTTTACATGGAATTAGGTGTATAGCTTTATTTGTATATACAATGTTCGTGACTTGTGTACAGGGATACACAGAAGAGTTTTGTATCATTATGGTCTATAGATGATATTTCTTTTAAGTGCATTTTAACATGGTTACACTCTACTCAGCGTAATGAAATTAACATACGTTATGAATGTTTAAAAAGATGTTTTTTGTAGAAAATGGTCGACAGATAATTAGCATTTAGTTTATAGAGCTATACAGTCCGATACGTTTTGTAATCATTTGTCATCTTTTTACAAGCATCTATAAGTTACAAGGAATTATCAGAAGGTTATGACTATGAGTTAGACGGAAATATATATGCGCACATATATCGAGAGAGATAAATACAGACAGATAGATACAATAGGGGGTTGAGGGAGCAGCAGCCCTCCCCGAAAACGTATCTGTTCATGTAGCAAATTCACTATATATATGTGCGAGTTCCTCATATATATGTGTGTATAAAGCAAATAAACAAAAAAAAAAAAAAAAAAAAAAAAAAAAAAAGAAGAAGAAGAAGAAGAAGAAAATGTTTAGATAACTAATTAAAAAGAAGGGGGAGGGAGGAGGAGGAAGTACCCTAAGTTTATCGGAACTGGAAACTGCACACGCTACCAAGTACGCCACTGGAACTTTGGCTGTCAGTGAAAATAACTTATGCTACTATTGAAACTTTAAAAAATCTTTTTTCTCGAGATTGTTTGGCTAGTGCACATTATTGCTTTAATATGTTGTTAACTTCATAGTATACTACATTTCTGCACAAGCACGTCCATAATTGAATTTTCCATCATGCGATCTCTCCTTGTCAGACAAACATAACGAAGTACACAAGATGTGTAAAAGAAAAAAAGCACAGAATTTTCTTTTCAAAAAAAAATAAATAAATAAATAAAATAAATAAATAAAAATAAAAATAAATAAATAAATAAATAAAATTTTTTAGTGTTGCAGTTGAAGAATAACAAAATTTCTTTTTTATATGACCCCCACACAAACGTTTTTCAGTTATGAAAATATGCTTCATATCCTTGAAGGGTTGATGTCCAATTAACATTACATCATTAAAAAAATAAAATCGTACAGAATAAATAAAGTTGGCTAAGAATTATTCGAACTTGACTAATTATTAATGTAAAGTAAAGTAAATTTTAACACTGAATCAGAACAAATTCAAAATATTTAATGGCTAGACTCTAAACTAAATTCATTGCGACCGATTAATGTGCTTTAATTTTAATTCAGCCTTATTTAAAATATACTAAATAGGATTTAGATTAATAATCGGGAGAGAATAATTTGGTTACTCATCCCATTTTCCGAATCTCTGCTTAAATAGAGGCTCTATAGAGGACACCGGTCATCACACAACTGAAAACTTATTTCGCCATCTAGGTATTTTCGATTTATTTTACAAAAGAAATTTGAGAGATTTATCCCCGAGCATGAGGCTTGATTGTAAATAAATGAGAGAACACCATGATTATTTTATATTTCTTTGAAGCGACTAAAGCTTCTTAATGGTTTTAACATCGAATCTCCTTATATTATTAAAATCTGTACGCGTGTGTCTGTCTGTGTATCTGTCTGTGAGAAAAGGCTTGAAACAGCAAAGGCTCCGCCGCTAATGGTCGCACGGACTTCGAACAGGTACCGTCGGACAGAGAATTTATCGTAGATCTACGTTATCTAATTTGCTAAACGATGCGACCCTAATTAGCGGAGATATTTATTAAAATGTCGACCATTGTCTAACGAAAAAACGATTCAAAATGGCACGCGATCATCATTTTCGACCGGGACCGCTTACCTCAAAAGAAGAACTAGAAAGAGGAAATTTCGTGGGTTTTTGTAAAGCGATCGCTTTCGATGTGTTGGAAATATCGAAAATACACCTGTACCACGAGAAAGAGCATTTATTACCGATTCTTACGGTACAATTTTTTTTTTAAAAATACGGAATTTTTATATTTTTAAAAAAAGTTTTAAAAAGGGTCGAAATTTTCTCTTTTTCGAGATCGTCTTTTTTGAAACGCCCTGTACGACCGAGTAACTGTTCCATTTCTTAACAACTGGTATATAAGGAAAGGCCATTTAATCCTCTTTCGCACCATATAAACATTTTTACAAAATACGGATTAGCGATCCATATTTTTAGATTTTACGAAACATCGATTTTTTCAAAAAACATTTTATAATTCAAAAGCGTTTAAAGATAAATCTTTTTTTTTTTTTGTATATAGATCTCGCTTCCATAATTCAATTTCCAAAAGATTGAGAGAAAATTTCAAAAACTGAATGAGTTATAAATTTTTTGATTTTAGGCTTTAAACCCATTGAATTGAATACGCGGTCTTCCATACTGATTTTCAGAATTCCATTGCCGTTTGTTGTTACCATGGGAACCACTTCAAGGAAGAGAAGAGGTTCATTTCTCAACGGAAGCGAAGGAAAAAAAAAAGCAGGGATAAACATCTGGTATTTAACGAGGTCACGTGTTTTGGTTCTGCGATTAAAAATTGCAATATTCTAATACGCGTATTTCAATTTCTAATTACGATAAATTTTTTTTTATACATCATTCAAAAGATATTTTAAAGTTCTTTTATATTATTCAAAGTTTTCAACAGATTTACACTTTTGAGGTCTCCTGAATTAGTTTTCTTTTGTATCTCAGCTGTAATATTTTCAAATTATTCTGTAATTTGTTTATATCAATATATATCATATATGCTTATATGCTTATATATGCTTATATATGCAATATATATCATATATTCTTAATCAAATCATAATGAAACCTATTTCAGGACAAAATCATTACGACAACAAAAAAAGTATTAAAATTTAATCATCTCTTACGAAGTTATAAGCTAACAAATTTCAACAACAACAACGAAAAACATGGTTTCTATTGAGAACCTCTTCCTTTATGAAGTCGGTTTAAAACGTCTATGCGTTAATCAATGTGACCGCTTACAATAACCATACTTTGAATTTTACATAGCATAAATGTCACCGCTACGCTACAACACATGCAATGTCATTCAAGTGTGCACAAAATAGGAAATTGTGAACAAACAAATACACGTTTTAAGCGTTCTGTTTTTAGCATTAATGTCTAAACAATCTTTGCGTACTACATCGATGATGCTCTGCAATTTTATAATTCACTTTTTTCCCCTGTCTTGAAACATTTCCGAGATAGGATCGCTAACTCACTCTTTTCCACCAGGTGGTGCTTTAGGCGGTTAAATCGCGTAGCACATGTCCGCTTTAATATACCTACATACCACTTTTATGACTAGGTAGCAGCTGTTCAGCAGTTAAAAGAGTCGGGACTGACTTTTTTGGGCACCCTGTATTTTCTTTTGATCGTAGAGATCTTTCAATGGGACCTATTTCAGGCCAAGACCTTTACAATAAAACAAAAAGTATCAAAATCGGATCAACCGTTCAGAAGTTGTGAGTTAACAAACAAAAACAAAAACAAAAAAAAA